>JAQZBX010059959.1:0-17407 GCA_029593785.1 Cabassous unicinctus
CCCCCCCCCCCCCACTTTGTTAAACTTTTTAAATTCACTGACACAGGCTCGTCTGCGAGCATGAGGAACGTTGAGGATCTTCTCCCCAGGAAAATACACGTGCACAAAACACTGCACTCCCAGATCAAAATGTCCCTGAGTCCCATCAGCTAACAGGTTAAGGTTCTCCCGTGTGAAAACTGAGCACTGCTTTTGGGGGTAGAGTAAGGAGAGAGGTAAGGGGTGAGCAGCATTCTTGCCCTTTTACGTAATGAGAGATGTTTGTTTTTTTAAAGGACATGCGGTGGGCTAACATCTTTTTTATTTTGAGAAACTGCCATTGGGCCTGGTCCCCAAAAAGAAGGCAACAAAGACACCAATTGTGCAATAATGACAGCAGATCTAAACTTGCGGTGGCTATACCCTCGTAGAGTCCTGCAGAGTTAAATAATGCCTCTTTCAGCATGTGAGACATTTGGACTTAGTTGTTTCTGCTTTTAATAGTTTTAAAAATCATATCAATGTTGTGAACTAAAGTAATAGAAACTTGAAAAGGGGACAGGGTCAGTATTCCTTCATATTTTTAAAGAACTTTAGTTGAAAAGTTTGCGTTATTGATTTATTACCCAAGAAAAGAGATTTGCCTGGTAAGTCAGGGGAACAAATTCATAAGAATGTCCGTGGATTTTATTAGCTTCATTTATTTCCCCAAATCGATGGTGAAAAATATTTGAATATTGACTCAGCTTAGTAGAAAGAAAGACATTTTCTTATCTTGGGTGAACAGGAGTTGTTTAGATTCGGAGATCTTTTGCAAGAGTCTTCCACAAGGCAAGGCCTCATGCTTTGTTCCATAATTATTTTCAGAAAATCATTTCATGATCAAATATTAATTTGTGAAGGTACTTGGGTGGCAAGGAAGTAGAGCGTTTATGAATTTGAGGGATTTACATTAGGTTGTTTAGAGCTATTTTTGATTAGGTTCAATTTCAGCAAGATGTGGATATTAGTCTGTACTCCTTAGTGATCCCCCTTTCCCTTCATTATCTTTTCTTTTCCTTTTATATGAAAATAATCTCACTCCAGCTTTTTATACCCTTAGGCATGGGCATTCCAAGTTTCTAAACCAGCACATTTGAGAAGTGTCATCTGTAAAGCCACCACTACCTCTAAAAAACAATTCTTTTTGGTTAATAGGAGAAAAAAAAGGAGGGGAGCGAGTTGGTGGCTGTTAATGCAGAATTAGGTATGGTAAACATTCAGTATTGGGAAGCATTTTGTTTGCTTTTAAGACCACATTTAGAAAATAACTTCACTGTCTGTTTCTAATACATGTGGGCTTTTCCTTGTTCAGTCATTTGTTTTGGTAAGTAATTATAGAGCTCTTTTCTCCTGCCTTACTCTTTAGATGGCAATCTAGATTTGGACTAGAATGAGCTAATGAGTTACTTTGTTAGGGTTAATTCTTTCCCTAACCCATCCTGTGAATATTGATGCTAACAACAGTGTCTTGTGTGTTTTTTTCCTCTTTTTTCCTTTCCCTTCCTTTTTCTTTTTCTTTCTCTCTCCTCCCCCCACTTTTTTTTTTTTAAATCAATGTGCTTTTTCCTATGTGAATAATTATGTCTAGAAACAGCCATGGAGTGATTTTGCTGTTCTGAATGGGGGAAAGATTAATAGTGACATTTGGAAGGCAAGTATATTGTCAGATTTTAGATCATTTAATATTTTTTTCCTTTTTGCATGGCTGTGGCTGTATATTTTTCTTTTCCGTGAACATCACACCTTCTGCTGCAATGGAGTGATTGGGCTTCTGGCTAGGCTTGTCCAGCTCACGTCTACGATACATTTTTTCTGATATCTGCCATTGTGAATGACTTCAGGCTGATTGCCCCAGGGTCCCTGTTGTGCTGTAAGAACCAGGTGCTTGCACCAATTCAGCATCCAGCAGCCCTTGCATGCCTTTTTCTGCCTCCGCTCATATACACTCTCTGCCTCTTGCTGGGAGAACCTTTCTCCCCTTTGATATGTGAGGGCATGTAATGGAGCCCTCCCCCCATTCTACACTAACAGGGATCCATTTTCCTCTAGGATTTGCATGCAGCCACAGTTAACCCGGACCCCAGTTTAAAAGAGTTTGAAGGCGCAACACTACGCTATGCATCTCTGAAACTCAGGTAGGGTTTTGGAAGGCTCTGTTGTCATGTATGGCTCTGTGCAGCTAGAGTTCGTACTGCAATTCTAAATCGGATTTTCTGTTTTTCTTTACAGAAATGCCCCACAAGCTGATGATGACGATTCTTGTAGTATCAACAGCGACCCAGAAGCCAAGGTTTGTAAGAAACTTGCTTTCAGCAACCAAGTTTTAGTCTTGCTTCAAAGTAATCACTTTGGATAATAATCCATCATTCCAGAGCCACTTAGTTGTTCATCATCCTACATCTTCTCTATTTCCTTATCTCCCCCACACTTTAAGAAAATCCCTGGGCCAAGTTAGGTTAGGGAAGATTTCTACAACCTTTGAAGGCTCTGCCTGAATCTCACTGCATCGACTTTTTGCACAGTGTACAAAAGTTAAAGTCATTGTTCAAATGGGTGGGCTTCCGAAGCCTGTGAAGATGAACCAGGTTCTACTTTGCAGAGCAATGAGAGGAGCGGTTGAGCAGGTGGGTATGAGAACCCTCTCACCCTCCTCCCCCAGAACAGCCTCACCCTTATGCAAGGTGAAAACCTCTTTGCCATCCCTGTCATAAACACAGGTTGGAGGCTTATGTTTTTTGTGGGAAAATGAGGGCCAATCTGTTTTCATTTTCCTTCTGGACTTCTGACAGGGTACCAACAGAGCCATTTTCATGGGTGCACACTGGTGCAGTTGGACGGGGCCACCAGGCTGAGCTGTGCATGGGCTTAATGCTATATATTTGCTGTCTTGAAATTCATAATAGTTTTATTATGTCCTGTAAGTGAAGTCAGATGGGAGAATGGAGCATGCACAAGGGTTTTTTTTTTTAAGATTTATTTATTTATTTATCTATCCCCCCCCGCTGCCTGTGCTTGCTGTGTCCATTCGCTGTGTGTTTTCTCCATGTCTGCTTATCTCCCCCTCGCTGCGAGGTCCCGCTGCACCAGCCCACTGCACCGCGCGGGCCGGCCCGCCCTCACAAGGAGGCCCCGGGAAGCGAACCCGGGGCCTCACACATGGTAAACGGGGGCTCCATTGACTGAGCCACACCCGCTTCCTGTTGTGAGGTCTTGCTGCATCAGCCCACCGGGCCGCGCGGGCCGGCCTGCCCTCACAAGGAGGCCCCAGGAAGTGAACCCGGGGCCTCCCATATGGTAAACGGGAGCTCCATCCACTGAGCCACACCCGCTTCCCGCACAAGGGGTTTTGAGCCTTGATTCACACATAGTCTTGAAACCGCACTGCATCCCTGGAACAGGTTCTTAGCTGCCTACTCTCTGCCCCCTGGGACCCCAGGCCCTGCCCAGCCTCCTCATCCCTGCCCATATCAGCAACTCCTGCTGCCCTCTGCCCCCGGTGGGGGCCAGGGTGTGGACATGGAGAGGGTTGGGTTCAGGCACATATGCCCCATGGTGCCTGGAATGGGGCATGGTATTCATTCCAGTCCAGGCCAGCAGCACTCCATTGTATTCAGCAGGCAACTCAGTAGCTCCAGGCCTACTGCCAGCTCCCAAAGCAGGTTCCTAGTGTGCCCTTGTATGGAGGTTGCAGTATACTTGGGGATCCCCCACCTGGTGTGGGCTGGGGTACTGGGTCCATGGGAAAGAGAGCTTCAGTTTCCCCATCCCTGACCAGGGCATGGTGTGTCATTCTGACCCCTGGTGAGAGGGGAATCCAGAAACCAGTGGTCTGTGCACATTCCCCAAGTCCTGGACAGGGCCCTGGGTCCTGCCAGTAACCCTTTGCCCAACAGTGCAAGACATTATACAACAATTTTGAAAGACTGTGAAAGGTCAAGAGAGAGACTGCAGAAGAAAGGAAGCAACTAAATGTTTAAGTAATGTTGACAACACTTTTTCCCTCCTTTCTGAAGCAAGTGCCCTGCGTTTCCATTTTGACCTGAGCCCTGAAGGGATGTAGCTGGTCCTGGCACCAGCTCCCATGGAATACCATTAGGTCTGCCTCAGGCCCTTTCCCTCCCCTCTCTTCACTAGTTATGTCGTGGAGAGGGCAGGAATCCTTCCAGATCCTCTTTTATTTTTCTGAACCCCCAAGCAGATTGTTTCTACAAATAAAACAGCAAATAGATTCCCTCAGTACTAGAGTGGGGAACGCCATGCAGGTTCAAAAGCTCGACTCCTTTGCCAGCGGTGGCCATGTTGCCGTTTCGTTCTGTAAGAATCTCAGGGCTCCCAGTGAAATCTCTGCTGTTCCTAATGTGCTCAGCTTAATTCTAAGCACAGCCTGATAGAATGGCAGCTGCTCTCGACTTGGGCTGCGGCTAAACATGCTGGACCTTTAAAGATAAATTTTATGGCAAGGAATGGATGCGGTAAAGCAGGAAGGCGGGTTGTGAATGATTTGCTCTGCTACCAGATGTTTTACAAGGGCTATCAGCAAAGGCTGGAGGAGGAGGCGCCAGCGGCAGTATCTGTCTCCACCACTGAGGCCTGTGGCATGGAGTTGACAAGAGTGGGCGGGGAGGCTGATGCCTGGAATGGAGATAGAATTGGGAGCAGGACTAGGAGGAATGGTTGAAATATGACCTAAGTCTGTGGATCGGGCTTTCTCTCTCTCTTTTTTCCTCCCCAGTTGCATTGCTTACTGAATTCTTTTATCTTCTACCTGCCACCTTTCTATTACCAATCTCTCTATTTCAACAGCATTAGGAATTTGTTCATTTTAATGAGACTCAGCTTTATCATAATTTATTGAAGCTGTTCTTAGTTCTAAACAAAATGTACATATATTGCATTATTTATTTATGTCCCACTTTGTTCCCTAAAAGATCTGAGAGACTTGTAAGAACAGATGCTTTTTAAAAAGGGGGCTGAAAATATAAGGAAATAATCGGTGCATCTGTCTGGGCTGTGACATAGAGTAAGGAAAGATCAGAGTGGGGGGAAGAAAAAAAACTGGCTTTTCAGAGCAGAGGATTCTGCACAGTTACTAAAACCAAGTCTGCAAATGTGTCTTTGTACCTCCTGGTGATCCTTTACGTCAAGGATTCTCAGGGTGGATGGCACAATTCCCTGTTAGGGCAAATCAGATGTCTCAAGGGACTTTTACAAACCACACATACTCCCACTACCCCCGCCTCACCCTAGATTCTGGAATCCCACCTGCTGAAGAAAGCCTGTCACCAGCGGGAGTGTGGTGAAGACCGCAAGCATGTTGAGGGAGCGGGGAGCGTTTTGGAACATCACTTTATATGAGTCATGCTGTCCATGCTGCAAAACATCCCAGTTTCTCAGGGAATGTAAAATTTTTTCTGGTGCTTCATTCTAAAATAATTACAGTAATTAATATTTATTGGGTGGTAACTTTTTGCTAGGCACTGTTCTGAGAGCATTATTTATATTGACTTTCAACCTCCCAAACATCCTGTGGGCTCAATATCATTATCTCCAGACTGCAGATGAGGAAACTGAGGCATAGAAAGTTAAGTAACTAGTAAGTACTAGAGCCAGGATTTGAGCTCAGTTCTATTTGTCTCCAGAGCTCATTCTCATTAGACTGTCTCTAAAAGAAAATTCTCACCTGGAACTTCACTGAGGGGCCACCTCCAAATGATGTGGTCAGTGTCCTCAACAATATTCCAGATATGTATATTTTTTTCACATGGACATTATATATGTACGTTTATGCATGTATATATGTGTATTTATGTAAACTGGATGTGGTATTCATAGCACTGCTCATTAGAAGCAAAGGGTGAATACCCAAGCAAAGCTCACTGGAAGCACATTGGTGGAAGATTATGAGAGTATGGTCTAAGTTGCCAGCTTTCTGGTCTGACTTGGAGCAGAGATACACTCTATATTCAAGAAGTAGAATGGATGGACTTCAGGGTTTTTCAGACCGTAACTCATTAGTATAGTTTCAACCAGGTTTATGATAAAAGTTGGGCCCAAGCGGGGAGGAAGCTGGGGGCTGGAGTGGATGCAATCTGCATTCCTGGTGATCGGCAGATCCTCACGTTTAAGATCTACTGTGAAGACGGAGGGTTGCCGTCCCTTTGAGAAATTCAGGAGCCTCGCTGCACTTCTCCCCGCCTCTTCCTAATGGAAGTGGGCTAAGGCGAGCCCTGCGGGCAAGGGCAAGATGTTCTTTCAGAATGACAGCATAGTTCAACATCCAACAGCCCTGAGTGAAATGCTGTTGTACAAATTTTGAAGAAAAGAGTTTAGAAACTGACTTGAAGGAAGCCACTTCTTGGCAGCGCCTCACCCTCTGTCCTCTCCCATTCACCCTGGCAGTCACTCCTCTCCTGGTGATGCTGCCCAGGGCCAGAGCAAGAAGCTAGGCAAGACCTAGGTTTCTCGGATGTTCTGAGTAAATCACTTTAGATAACTTTTCCCGCTCTTTCTTTCTGTCAAGGACTAATGAACTGAGTGCCTTCAAAATAAGCCCTCAAAAGTATGCTTTCTTTAAAAAAATTTTTTAATTTCATGCTCCATATTTCCTGAGAAATGATTACTAAAAAGGTTATGATAGAAAATGTCTTCCTTACTCCTTAAGTAAAACTTATTGCTGAGAGAATGAAAATCATTTTTAGAATATCAAAATGTGGACACTTCCAAATCCTCTCCAACCACTCTGAATCTGGGCATCATGAAAATCAGTTATTCAGTGAAATCTCTGAGTAGCAATAGGAACATACAATAACCACACACACACTGTCCCCCGAAAGAGCAAAGTATTTTTATAACTCTGCAAGTGTTTTTCAAGCTTACCTAATCTTTTATACGATAAATCTTTCATGTAGTTGATAGCAGTATGTGTGTGTGTACTTATGTATAATTCTGAGCTCTTTAGCTTTTTATTTGGAAATATTCATAGATTTACAAAAGAATTTTAAAGATTGAGTTCCCATGTACCCTTCACCTAGCCTCTTCTAATGTTTCTGTCTTCATAATCATGGTGCAATTGTCAAAAATAAGAAATTAACATTGGAACATACTATTAACTACAAACTTTATTTTAATTTTTCCATTATTTCCCACTTCTTTTCCCTCCTTCTTTTCCAGGATCTGATCAAGAATACTACATTGCATTTAGTGAGCTCTTTATTTTAAAAATTATAAAATTATTCACATATTCCTTTCCACAGTTCTCGTATTCATTATTCATAATGTCATTATAATATCCCATTTAATTAATAGCACCATAACCTGCCTAGACACTGATTGCTGTAGAAACAGTTTGCAGTTTGCTACTTCATACAAATCTGTGACTTTTTTCCTTTTACATTATTGCTTTGGTATAGGTTCCTATAAGTGGTATAGTGATAGGTCAGAGGCTATCAGTTTTATGATTTTTGTCACTTTCTGCAAAATTGCTTTTCAGAAAGGCTACAGTAGTATATAATTCCACCAGTAGTATACCTCTTAATGTATATCCCAGTTTTCCTCAGGCTTTGCAATTTTTATTTGCTCTTCTTAATTGTGTTCTAAAGTAATCGTTAATACAGAACATTTCTTATGAAACTGTTCAGAGTTTCTTACGAAACTCTTGTATTTCAGTTCTTGACTGGGTTTTTCCTTTTATTTCTCTATTTGCTTTTAAATACAATTTTATTTTGTAATAATTTTAGATTTACAGTTGCAAAGATATCATGGAGAATTCCCATGTACCCTTCACCCAGCTTCCCCTAATGTTAACAGGTTACATAACAATCGTGTATTTGTCAAAAGTAAGAAATTAACCTTGGTACTAAACAAATTACTAAACTTTATTCAGATTTTACCAGTTTTTCTTCTAATGCCCTATTTCTGTTCCAGGTTCTAATCCAAGATACCATATTGCATTTAGTCTTATGCATTTTAAAATCAAAATCCTATCCATTATTGTAATCTGAGATATTTTTCTCTATTCATTTATTTTTCTCTTTGTCTATTTTGTGTCCTTTTTCCATGTGGAAAATGTTTTTAACATTTCCATATATTTAAACTTATCTACCTTTTATAGACAATTGTTTCTCTTGCTTCATGTGTCAGGAAGGCAAGTCCTGGCCATATTTGGGAGGTCGGGTAGATTACCATTCTAAATTCCCATTATTTCACAGCCTATTTCCTGTTCTCATACTATTTTAGAACCTATATAGCATTCCTTTTCCCATAGCACTCAGTACAGTGCTGGCTGAAAGCTGGATAAAGATGGTCAACGTTACAATAAGAGCAAGTTAACACTCAAATTGTGCAGACCTTAATAGTTTGAAATTATGTACCAGTTCCTTAGAGTTTTTCCCCTGCCCTTTGTGTTAACTGCTCAGATTCCTGTAAAGGAGATGTTCTGCCACCTTATGGACAGTATTGAGAATTACATCTTTAAAGAAATTCGTCTGAGCTGCATTTTATTAGGGATCACAGAATCGCTTATAGAAGTGACATTAAAGATGATCTGATGGTAGGAAAGTTCATGTTGTATATATGCTTCCACAATTGAAAAGTGAGAGGGAGAGAGAGAGACACTAAATAGACAATAACAACTAAACAATACATGATCCTAGACTGGCTCTAATACTGGAAGAAAAAATGCCCGAAAGGATTTTATTGAAACATGGAAATAATTGGAATATAGACTGCAAGCTCTACATCAATGTGGCATTTCTTGAACTTGATAATTGTACTTAGTTACAAAGGTGAATATCCTAGTTCTTAAGAAATGTACATGGAATTACTAAGTGTATCAAGGAACATTATTATATTGTTACAACCTACACTGAAATGTTTCAAAATAGATAGAGAAAGAAATGGGAAAATGTTAAAAGTTGGTGGATCTGGGTGGGGGATATGTTGGAGTTCTCTGTATGAGGCTTTTGTTTTGTTTTGTTTTTGTTTTTGTTTTTTTTGACAACTGTCCTGTAAGTTTGAATTTATTTCAAAATAAAAAGTTTATTAAAAAAATTAAAGATGATCTAATGGAACTCCATTACAGATGAAAAAAGTGAGTCCCATAATTGGAATAAATAACTTTCCCAGGCTCACACAGTTAGTGGCTAAGATGGCATTCAAAGATGGATTTCTTGAACCTCTGCCCACCCTACCCTGCTGGCGTTCCCTCAGTGTGTAACAAATCATTTCAGGATGTTTGTGCAGAGGGCTTTTTAAAACTGCTTTAAAAACATTGTTCTCTGAAATACATAATAAAAGAATGTGTAAGGAAGATTATATTGTCACATTAAATTCTCTGAGTTTCAGCTCCCACATCTGTAAACTGAATGTATCATCGTCTCTGAAGTCACTTCTGGCTCTGAGAAATGTTAAGATTCCAAATGAAATGTAGCAGTCCTGATCTCCAGCATCTGGAGATGAAATGATTCCATCTGATCTATGTTCAAGTCTGGAGAAAGAAGGGGTACTTTGAACCAGGGCTGGGGGCAGGGAGCTGGCTCTGCTTTACTGAGCACACTCCACAGATGCCCTACGCTGCACCAACCACTTCCATGCAGCTTTCCCAGAAACCCTGCAAACAGAAGGCATCATTGCTTTTTTCCCTCATATCATAGATAAGAAACTGATGCTTGGAACAGGTTAAATAATTTGTTTTATCACACAACTAGTAGCTGGTGGAACTGGGGCTCAAACTCAGATGTATTTGACTCCAAAGCCCAAGAAATATCATACCCACCTGCTCCTAGAAATCGCCCCCCTAAGCTTAAGGCTACTTTTTGCACCCTGGGTATTTTGGGTTGAGGTGGCGGAGGTGTTGGAGGTAGGAATGGGTGAAGGAACTGGAGAGTCATTGCTTGAGGACAGAACTCCCCCCTTCTTTTCACCGCATCACACTCATGGGGTCCAATCCTTTGCAGTGCTTTTCACGTTCTACTGTATATTCTGCTTCACTCGTTCTGAGGCAGGGCCGAGGCACTGCATTTTTAACAGGCTTCCAGCTGCAGCTGCTGCTGCTCTACAAACCTGACAAATCAGGTGCTGTTCTGTGTGTCTTCCACAGGAAATAGATGTCGTCTGTCTACACAGTACCCGCAGTTCTGTTACAGCAGTTTGCAGCCAGCTCTCAGCTGCTTAGGAATTTTTGTCCAGGAGCTGGGTTGCTTGTGTCCTTAGTCTTTTGTTAGGACCTACTCCAGGTGGAGAGCAAGAAGGAAAGCAGTTTGTAGGTTTGATAGAGAAATTTTCTGAAATGGCTGGTGAAAGAACCTGAGGTACTGATACTCATCTGTGAGCTTTATTTATCTGTGCCCTCCCTTGGTTCCTAATAGGATAGATTTCATGAAGTAATTATATTAGAGGCTACTGACTTGATTAGCACTAAGAGATAAACAGGAAGTGGTAGGAAGTATCTTTGATCATTCAGATTTACTTCTGGTCTGTATAGCAAATTCATTATCATTACGTAGCCTTTATATGGGATTTTATATCTGTGTATAGTTCTTGTAATTGATTTTTATTCATGTGCTACAATTTTTTTTCCTTCAGATATCTTGATCTTTGAGAGAAAATTGGACTGGATTTGCATTGTTCATTCTTTGAGTTAAAAACATTTATTGAATGTTTAATGCTAAAGGAAGTGTTGTGTGGTATAATGGCTAAGAGCATGGTTTCTGGAGCCAGATTCTCTGGGTTCAAAGCTGGGCTCTGCTATTTCTTAGCTGGGTAAACTAAGGCAAATTACTCAGCCTCTCTGTGCCTCAGTTCCACATCTGTAGAGTGAGGCTGTTAACAGTACCAACCTCATGTGGCTGTTGTAAACACTGAGTTGGTATATTGTATGCATCAGATATATGTCAAGTGCTTGGAACAGTCCCTGGCATGTAAGAAGCACCATATGCATTAGCCATTGTTACTCCTGCTACAAAGAAGAATGCAGTATGACCCCTGCCTGCAAGGGGCAGACAACAAACAGGCGAATTCAGTGCACTAGATTGTGCTGAGTGCTGAGCTATGTAGTGTCCTGCACAGGGACTGTGCCAGGCACATCTACCCTGCCCAATGTAAGGGGTGGCTCACGTGACTTCCCTGAAGATGGTGCCCAAGCCAGTGAGTGGCTTACATTGCAACAAGACTTAGTGATCCACCCCTCTCCACCCCCTTTAAATAAATATAAGTGCAGAAGCTTTAAAAATGATTTGAGATGCAAACTTATGTTCGTTTTCAGGAAATACTTTTAGAAACATCTATTAAGATGAGACCCATCTGTATTTATCCAATATTGCAGATAACATTGTTTCAGTTATCTTTTCTTGCACACTGAAACTTGGTAGCTTAAAACAACCATATATTTTGCTCAGGATTTTGTGGGCTCAAGAACTGAGGAAGGCTTCAGGCGGTACAGTTCCTCTCTGATCCATGTGGGAACAGCTGGGGCTGGAGGATTCACTTTCTAAATGGCTTCTTCACTCCCGCAGCTGGTGCCTCAGTGTCCTGGACAACCCCCCCACCCTACCCCAGCTCCTTCCAAAGAGCAGGACGCCAACTGAGACAAGAGCTGTGTCTGGAAATGGCACCACATCGCTTCCGCCATATTTTATTGGCCAAAGCAGTCAGAGACCAGATTCAGGGGTGGAGAAATACACTCCACCTCTTGATGAGAGAGTGGCAAGGTCACATTACAGGAGAGCATGTGGATGGGAGGCTTTATTATGGCCATTCTAGAGAAATACAGTCCAACACAGGTGTCATTCCCACATTTCAGTCATTCAAAGAAAATGTCCTCAGTGAAGGACAGTGATTATCAACACTGCTCAGTCAAGAAACTAAGGCACAGAGCCAACAATTAATTAACTTTCCAAGTCCTGGCAGAGTGAAAGTCATCCTCCCACGCATGGCTTTTAGTTTAGCATTCACAAAGGGAAATTAAGGATTTTCACATTCAAGCCTTAGCAGAAGTAGAAGGAGCAGAGAGCAGTGATGTGATCTGCCCAAGAACACGGAGCTGGTCATGGAGGACCAGGACTCAAAGTCAGGCTTCCTGACCCTCAGCCCAGGGTTGTTTTCCTCTAAGCAGTGCTGCCTCTTGGACTCATTGCCATTGGCCTTGAATGCTCACTTTGCCTGTAGCCCAGAGGAGAGCTATTGCTTTTCCTCCCTTAATTGCCCAACCTGGCCAGGCATCATGCTGTGTTCCTGTCAGAACCATGGCTTCCTTTCCCTTATTAACTTCTAGCCACTACACTTGCCTGAATGAGCAGCCAAGGAATTGGCAGCCATGTGTGAGTTCTTGAGTTGGGACGGACACTGTTGAAACGAGATGCTGTTAACCAACTGTTGGCAGCTGCGCCCTGTGGTGCTCAGATGCCTAGAAAGGCTATGGAGGAAAGGTAGCCCTCCCTTTGCCCCTGAAGGAAGGCACAGGTGAGGTGATTGGCATCCTGGGCATGCCAGGCAGCAGGTGCATGTACCTGGCCCAGCAGGATTCTGGCCCACCTATAGTTACAGACCTGGGCAGCCTCAGGCAGCAGCAGCAGTAGTGCGTTCATCCGGCAGGGTTGGGTCCTCCAGGAAGGGTCAGCTGGTCAAGACCTGGGGTTCCTGAAGCCAGGTTTCAAGGCCATCTGGAAAAGAGCCAACAGATATCAGGCCTTCTTCTCTCAGGCTTATTGCCTGAGAACCTAGTGCCAGATGCCACTATTGGGATAGTCATGAGAACATTTATTATTTATTTAGAATAAATTAATTAATATGATATAGCAAGGATGGTTCCTGCCACAGAATTGTTAACAATAATTCGGATGCTGAGCCATTTCTTGCTGAGTCATACCACCCCTCACTCTTAGGGCTTATATTTAAAATGTAACCAAAGCCTGAGGCCCTGTAGCAAAGCCACAGAGCTCAGGGTCTCAGACCTTCTTCTGCTCCTAGCTCTGGTGCTTTTAAGGAAATTGCTTTAGTGCACAGATTCATATATCCATTCAATCAGCGGATATTTATTCAACCGTTATTACATGCAGGGTGGTATGAGCTCATTCAGCCTGGGGGCAAGCAGCATGAGAAAATGGTAACATAAGAATGTTGGTTAGAGTGTTATTGGAATTCAAGAATTATTGGAATTCAAGAAGGAAGAGATCATTTGTGATTGCACATGGAATTTCAGTGGCTTCGTGTTGACGGCAACATTTGAGATTAGTTTGCTAAGTAATAGCACATAAATAATTTCAATTGGCTTTAAGAGACCCTCAGACTAAAGATTGCTTCATTAAGATCATGTTTAGCTATTGAACCAACACACTCCTCAGCCAGACACCGCTTAGTTCACCCTCTGTTGTTGGCACAGAACAGAAATGTGTCTCTTTGGATACCATTATCATCTCTCATTCTCTCAGCACACTTGCTGCCCAGCAAGGGATTGGCACGTCCCCAGCCAGGGCCCATTTTCTCCATGTGAGCCGCATCACCAGTGGTTAGTTTGGCCAGCAGGTGACCCTGGTCTCTAGCAAAGATGGAAAGTTGGCCCATGGAAATGACACATGGAACCTAGATCCAAGAATATACAATTTCTCAGAAAGCCGTACACTTTAGAGAACATGATTTTTTCAGTGCTGTGAGTTCAGATGAGATCTATAGCAACCTAGAGCTTATTTATACAAAGTGACTCATTTTTTCCCTCTTCACTAATACAATAGGCCAGTGGTTGCTTAATAAACAAAATACTACATGAAGCTCATCTCTCCTGCTCCAGGTATTCTTATGCATCTCTGCCCTGTTTTGGTTGAGATCTCAAAACAATGGGATGAAAGGACACCCAACATAGATTTTCATAATTGGGCAGTGGAAGAGAGTGGGTAGAGAAGAAAACTAACATTTATCCAGTTCCAACTCTGTGCTGGGCTTGCTGCTAGGAGCTTTATAAGCAGTGGGTCATTTGATTCTGAGAATATCCCTGTAAGGAAAGTGATGCTCTTGTTCTCATTTTACAGAGGAGGAAATTGAGATTCAGAGAACCTAAAACTTACCTAAAATCACAAAGCTATTACATGGAAGAACTGAAATTTGAATGTTAGTGATGCAGACTCCAAAGCCCAAGTTCTTTCCAATAGTAAAATAATGATGATGATAGTCAGCAATCACTGAGTGTTTAGTATGTACTGAGCACAATATGCAAAACTGGTTTGGGTCCTTTATCGATGAGCTCAGTGTTCAGTCTATTCAAGTTCATCCATCACCTCTGTAACACAGTGCTACCATGTCTAGCCCTGTTTCCTTCACTCATTCAGTTCTCACCTAAGCCCTCTGAGGTAGGTTCTAGTATTTTTCCTACTTTTGTTGTTCAGGAAAGTGAGGCACAGAGTGTTAGGTGACTTGCCCAAGCTTCTACAACTGGTAAATGGCAGAACTGAGATTTGAACCCATATAGAGAACCTGAGCTTTTAACCACTGAGCTATCCTGCCTCTCCAAATAGGCCAGTCCTGCTCTTAGCCTTTCAAGCACACAGTTGGTTTGGCTCTCAGACTTTCTATGGGATTGTTGTGGTGAGAGTCCTATACCATAAGCTCAAGTTGAGGACACACAACTTTTAAAGATTGAGTAGAAAAATAAAATATGGTCTTTTATGTGTTTTGTGGCTTTTTAGTTGAGTACCTAAGCAGTTGACTCCCAGTGAATGAAAAAAGAGGAAAAACCAGCCAGTCTGTTTCCTAATGCAGGGCCATGTTCCAAGTGGGAAGAGTGTGACAGAGAGCTGGAATGCCTGGGTTCTAGCCCCCGTGCTGTTGGGGATGAGCTGTGTGACCTCTAGTAAATCACTTAGCCTCTGTGTGCTTTGCTTTTCTCCTCTGTATAACAGAATGATGCTGATACCTAGTGTGGGAACGTCACAGTGAGGACCAGATGAGGTGTGGGTAGAAATGCTTTCCTAACTTTACAGCCCCAGCTAATCATCAAATATGATTTTGTCCTCCAGAATTTTCTTTAAAAGATTCTGATTTAATGGTTCCCCACAGTCCCGTCAGTCATTGTAAATTAGCAATTTTGGCTGCTGTGTGGATAAAGTAAGCCGGAGTCAGTGTGGGGTTTAGCCGAGTCCCCAGCTATGCCATCTCCATCTCTAGTCTCTGAACTTGGGAATCATTTTTTTAGTAGTTGGAATTTTAAAATACGTCATAGCTAAAATTAAGCAGCATAAATTTCTTTTTCCCAGATCTTGGAAGAAATTTAAAATGGGAAACAAGGTCTGGTAACATACTGATTATTAATGAAAACAGAGATAGTCCATGCATATGTAAGTATGTGACAAGTTTTAATCAAATTTCCAGAAGGGAGACAATGATGATATGTGTAAAGAATATCCTGTATGTCAAAGGGATTGAGTGTTGCCTCACAAAACAAGTCTCGAAACAGTTTTTTGACAGGTTGCATTTAAGGTGGTTGTGCAGACGTGTGCATGTGTATGTGTGTTTTATTTACACAAACTAGCCTCCACTCTTCCTTTATGGTAGAGCATATTTGTGGAAAGCATCCATCAATTCAGAGTTCCTTGGCATTTCAGTTGGAGTGGGAATAAGTCACCCGAATTCAGTAACATAAGACTTCCTTTCCTAATGCTCCTGCTTAAAGCCTCCAGTGTCCTGGTTGAAAAACTTGTGTTTTAGTCACCAGGGGCTTTATACTAGTGGTTGGGAAAAAACCTCATTCCAAGTTTCCATATAAATGTTAATTAAAATTAAAGTTCCTCCCATCTTATAGGAAAATGTGGGAGGTTGTTTGCATGTTCCTTGCCTTGCTCTGCCACTTCTCCCCCGCTTCTGCGTTTATTTTCAGAGTGACAAGGACTGCCAAAAATGGCGGATTGCAGCAGAATCTGGCCTGCTGCCATTAACAGCATTAAAGCACTTTTACTGTCGAAGAGAGACTGTTGATAAATAACGTAACGCCTATAAAACATTTTCCAAAAAAAAAAATTTTTTTTAACTTATTAAAAAGTTAACATGGAGGGGGAAAAGGTAACATGAACGCTGAGGAATTCCCCAAGCATATTTGGAGCCAGCATTACATTCACTCTCCTCCAGTCTTCTTTTGGGGCCTCTCTCCTTGAAAAATGTTAAGTCTACAGAAACAAGCAGGGGCCAGTGCACGATAACAGGGGTGGTGACGTGCTTTCCCACCAGAGTGAGCTCTGTGGAAGTAAAACCATGCGGTTTGGCCAGCATTGGGGCATATCACATTGTTAATCAGTGAAGATACCCTGAAGACATAAAAATAAATATTTGTTTCCTCTCTTCAAGTGTGAACTGCTGTATTCTCCTTTGAGATGTAGATTCTTCCCAAAGAATTTGGAAAATGGGATGGCCAAGACTCTAATACATTGTCATGAAATAACTTTCACAGAGATTGCATTTTACATACAGAATCATAGCCTTTGTACAGGATAAACCTAATGAGCCGCCATTCCAGTAGTCTGTTAAAACTGGAAGGCCATGGGACAGTTAACTAGTCCTACTGTTTTTAAGCTTGCCCCAAGGATAAAGAATCCTCTTGGTAGATGGTTAGTTGTTTTAATATCTGTTTCCTTTAAGCATCTCACCATTACAGCTCTCCAAATTCTCCTTATTCCCTTACCATTTCCTTAATAACCTATGTAGAAGGACAACTATTGGCTGCTTTTTTCCCTACATTCATTCAGATGCTTTTACCCCTTTCTTTCTTCTTGGAGGAAAATGATCCCCACTCTCTCCATCCTTTCTTTATAAATTCACAGGAGCCATGTCACTTTAATTATTTGGGATGATTTTTTTTTTTTTTGGACCCTCTGTATCTTCTCATTAGAAGAGAAAATTAACAGGTAATAAGTGCCAGCTATATGCTTGACACATGTGGGTATGAAAAGAAATGCACATGGGGTCTCTAACCCCAAGTGGCTTGTGGAGGAGACCATAGAAAGTGGTAGACAGAGACCCCGATCTGCTTACCCTGATCTGCCGCTTACAGTCCATGAGACCTGGGAGAAGTCTCTTTCTCTCAATGGGCTTTATCTCTCAATCTTAAGAGTTAAACTCTTAAAGACAAGGTTCAGAAACTAGTTGGGTAGCTGGGATTAACTCAAAGAACAGCAAAACCTTACCAGATGAGCTACTGAGTATATGCAATTAGGAGTTCAGAAAAAAAGGGAGGGAGCAGATGTGGCTCAAGCAGTTGAGGGTCCGCCTCCCACATGGGAGGTCCCGGGTTCGGTTCCCGGTGCCTCCTAAAGAAAACGAGCAAACAGATGAGGGAGCCAACACAGGGGAGCCAATGTTGAGTTGTTGAGCGCCGGCTTCCCACATACGAGGTCCCGGGTTCAATCCCCAG
>JAQZBX010059960.1:0-17402 GCA_029593785.1 Cabassous unicinctus
TGTATTCAGAAAACAACAACTCATTGTTAAAAGAAATCAAAACATGACTTAAATAATTGGAAGATCATTCCATGCTCATGGATTGGAAGACTAAATATCATTAAGATGTCAATTCTACTCAAATTGATGTACAGATTCAATGCAATCCAGATAAAAATTCTGCCAGCATTTTTTAAATAAATGGAAAACATGATTATCAAATTTATTTGGAAGCGTAAGGGGTCCTGAATAGCCACAAACATCTTAAAAAGGAAAATTGAAGTTGGAGGATGCTCATTTCTGGACTTTAAGTCATATTACCTAGCTACAGTGATGAAAACAGCATGGTACTGGGATGAAGACAGACACATAGACCAATGGAACTGAATTGATGGTTAAAAAGCAGACCACATCTATGATCAAGTGATTTTTGACCAGCCTGTCAAATCCACCCAGCTCGGGCCGAACAGTACATTCAACAAATGGTGCTGAGAAAACTGGATACCCATAGCAAAATAAGGAAAGAGAATCCCTATCTCATACCTTATATAAAAATTAACTCAAAATGAATAAAAAACCTAAATATAAAAGCAAGAACCATAAAGTTTCTAGAAGTAAATGTAGGATATCTTCAAGACCTGGTGTTAGGTGGTGGATTCTTAAAGGAGATAAGAGAAGGTCTGAGATAGACTACTGATATTTAATGTATGTAGAAGTTTTAATAAGCTTTACTGTAAAAGTGTGAAAATGTACAGAGTTGATGGTAACACATTATAGTGTGTAACAGCTGGTTTATAAATGGGAATGTGGCTGAAAATGGTAGTCTAGGAATGTAAATGCCAATTGACAGAATGCTAGAGAATAATCTAGGGACTGAATAGAACAGTAAACCCAGAGGTGGATGAGAATTGTGGTTGATTGCACAGATGCAAGAGTGTCATTTGTGAGCCAAAGCAGATGTACATCACTAGTGCAGGGTGGTGGGAATGTGGAGAAGCATGGGAAAAATACAACTGAAGTGACCTATGGCCTATGGTTAACAGTAATAATGTAATATTCTTGTATCTATGCCAAAGATGTACTGTGTTGATAATGGGGGAGTATGGAAAATGTGTGTCAAATGTATGCTGTGGCCCTGGTAATAATCGGATGATATTATCTCATAATCTGCAACAATTGTTCCACTACGGTGTGGTGTGTTGATAGAGGGGTGTTGTTTGGGAATTCTGCACGTGTGCATGATTGTTTTGTAAGTTTACCACTTCTGTCATAAAAATATATTTAAAAAATAATAATAAGGTGTGTTGGGGGGAAAATACACCAAATGTAAGATAAGGACTATAATTAGTAGTAAGATTTTCACAATATTCTTTCATAATTTGTAACAAATGTCTCACGACAATGCAAGATGTTGGTGGAGGGTTGATGTTTGGGATCCCTGTATGATGTTATGAATGTTTGCTTTGTAAGTTCACAACTTTTACTATACACTTATTGTTTATGTATGTTCATGTATAAATGCTATAAAAATAATAATAGGGTGGATTTGGGGGAAAATACATTGGTTAGTAGTAATATTTTGAGGATGCTTTTTAATCATTAGTAAAAAATGTTTAACAACAATGGAAGGTATTGGTTGTAGGGTGAGGTATGAGAGCCCTGTATGATGTTATATATGTTTGTTTTGTAATTTCACAACTATTGCTATACATTTATTGTTTCTGTATGTTCATGTATGAGTGATATACTTCAATAAATTTAAATAAATTAAATAAACATGCAATTTTAGCCAGAAATAACAGCTATGTAAAGCAGGGAAAGCATAGAGAGATTGAGAAGTGAGAATTTTCTTGTTTGTTTGTCTATTTTTTTGTTTATTAATATTATTATTGAAATAATGAAAATGCTTTAGTAATTATTGAAGTGATGAATGCACAATTATATGATTATACTAAATGCCATTGATTGTACACTTTGGATGCATTGTATGCTCTATTAATATGCATCGATAAAATTGATTTGTTTAAAAAAAGAATCAGTGATGGACTGAGGTTTACAGTACAATAGGAGAGTGTTCTCTCATGAACTATACAAAATATACAAAACTAATACATAGTGTTAATAATAGGGGGTGGAAAGAGATACCAAGTGTACACTGTGAACCATAGTTAGTGGTAATAGTCTTAGTCTTCTGATGTTCTTTCATAATCTGTAACAAATGCTCTACAACAATGTAAAGTTTTGGTATGGGATGTCTGCACATTATGCATGATTTTAAGCTCACAACTTCTCTAATTTAAAAAGGGAAAAAATCAGTGATATCAAAGGAAGAAAATTGAAAAGATTCAGTCTGAGGAACAGAAAGAAAAAAATATTTGAGTGAACATAGTCAAAGAGACCTTTAGGACACCATCCAGCATACCAATATATGAATTATGGGATTCCCAGAAGGAGAAGAAAGAGAGAAGGGGCCAGAAGGAATATTCAAGGAAAAATGGCAGAAAACTTTCCAAATTTAACAAGACATGAATATGGACATTGAAGAAGTCCAACGAACCCCAAACAGGACAATTCAAAGATAACCATGCCCAGACACATCTCATCACAGAAAATTTGGAAAATGCAGAAAAGAGAAAAAGTTAATATCTGAGTATATTTTCTTCACATTGAAAAAAAGAAAGTATGTAAAAAAGAGATTTTTACCATGGTGGTTAGGTCTTTAGTTCTCTCCTGGCTCATTATTCAAGGCCCAGTTCATCACTTTTCCTCTCCAGGACTAACACAATTTGTTCTCATCTCCCAGTTGCCTGAACTTCTATAATACTGTATGTATCACTTAAGTTAGTACTTAAGAATTTTGTCATTTTAAAGAAAAAGAGTTAATAAATCCACCCTTTGCTTTAGAAAGCACACACACACATACATGAAGTCACAAGACGCTCTGTTCTTCTTGCTAATTAGCAAGATAAATTGTCTCATCATCTTCTCCAAGACCTGGGTCCTGCCCATCATCCTGAAAATACTGACCAGATTAGGATTCTTTCTGATTTAGAATGTGTCTGCAGTCTATTTCTTTCAAAGCCTCAACTGAACACCTCCCCCAGAGGAGCCAACCATCCTCAGGGTTAACTCATTAAAGAATTAGACGCACGATCCTTTTAGAGGAAAGCTTGATGACTTGTCATTCTTTCTGCCTAGATATTAGTGCTATTAAGATAACAAGAAAGATATAAACTCTGAGTCTTTGATATTAAGCCCCAATCAGAATGTTTCAATAGTTTGCTCAGAGAGTAGCTTGCTATTTTTAGAATAGAATCACTCTCTCTAGGGGGATTTGCTGAAATGCTTTTCTCTGCTCTTCAAACCACTGTGGTGGTTTGAAGCTGTATGTACCCCAGAAAAGCACATTCTTAAATCTAATTCATTCCTGTGGGTGTGGACCCATTGTAAGTAGGATTTTTTGATGAGGCTACTGAAGTTAAGGTATGACCCACCTCATTCAGGATAGGTCTTAATCCTCCTCCTAGAGTCCCTCATAAGAGAATAAAATTCAGACAAAGAGAAAGCCATGGAAGCAAGAAGCTGAAAGCAACAAGACCCAGAGGAGTAGGGAGAGACCAGCAGATGCCGCCTTGTGCCTTGCCATGAGGCAGAGGAGTCAAGGATCACAGGCAGCCATTATTCGAGAGAAAAGCATCACCTTGATGATGCCTTGATTGGGCATTTTTTTTCCTCAGCCTCATAACTGTAAGCCAATAAATTCCCATGGTTAAGCCAACCCACTTCATGGTGTCTGCTTTCAGCAGCCTAGGAAACTAAAACAACCACCATAAAAACAATCCTGTGTAGACATACTTTTAACAATTTGACATGAGAATCAATATTCTGTTTTCCTTCAAGAAGAATGGAGTGCCTTTTTCACTGCAAGCACATGCATGTGTATTTTGTAAAGGAAAGTGGATTTATTAACCTGCTATCTTTAAAAATCACATTCAAAAGTATTCAGCCCTCATTGTCTGGCAGATGGTCAGGGATTTTCTTTTATTGATCCATGTAATAGATAGAAGAATTGAAAAAAAGCTCTTAAAATCTAGATCAATCTAGATTAGAATGCATGGAATAGCATTTGGTGGAGAGCATAAAAGTTCAAGAAAGAAGGTAGAAGACAACATAATGTGGACTGAGTTTGGAGACTGTTTTGGAGTACAGGGAAAATAAATTTTCCAACATCTGTGTTGCCTGCTAATGATAATCAAAGAGAGATGAGGAAAGAAGCTTTGAAGATATTTTCTGTGTGATATGAAAACCTCTTTTGGCACTGGGTTGAGCCATTGCAGTAAATATTTAAATTGGTTTTCAATTTTCTTCTAGATTTCAGATTTGTGTTTCTCTGGCTGCAATGACAGTTGAAACTGACTTAAAGGCTGTCTGACTTCTTGCAGGTTGTACCAAACTTACAACTTTTGAAGTTCTTCCATTAACTTGAAGTAGTCAACATTAGAGTGGTGTCATCCTTCAAAAAATGACCGTGACTGCACTTTTACTGAGGAACAACTTCCCAACCAGGAATATAGTCAAGTGGATTTCAGGGGCAGATGCAATAGTGGATGAGTCCTAAGCAAATATAATAGTTGACACAATGTACCTCAGCCCAGCATCTTTGGCAAATGAGTATAACACCCAAATTAAAGAACTACATCTGAAAGAGTAAACTGATGGAAAAATAAAAAGTCAGGGGGAGGCACAGGCTTCCTGGGAAATGATGAGGTTCCATTTTGGTACAGTGAGTTCTGCTCCTTAATTGTGTTTAATTAATCTTAATTCTCTCCTGCTGTCCTGTTGGCATCTTGCAATACTAACAGTTAATTTCTACCATTCTTTTGGCTTTGTCTTTATAAAATGTAGTTAGCCATTTTCTCTCAGATTTCTTAATAATGAACCCATTCAAGTCACAAATGACATTAGTAAATGCCCCTTTTCCATGGCTCTGAGGTGTGCAGTTCAATAACATCCCAGGAAGTCAAGTGCATATTCTGCCATCCCTAACTCCTCCTCACCTCTATTCTTGTCCATGTCAGCTACCACACAAACCCTGCCCAAAAGAATTCTGTGGATTTTTCACATAATATATCTATTGATGTCCTGTCCCTAAGTAAAGAGTGGGTTCTTTAATTTCTGCAAATCCAAATAATTAAGTTACATAAAAATAGGGTCCAAATAAATAAGCAAATCCAAATAAATAAGTTACATAAAAATAGGGTAAAGCCTCTATTTTTTTCCCCAGAAGACATTGTTCTGATAAGCATCTTGGTAGAGTATCAAAGGTCTCTATTAGTAAGAAGAGCATTTGGACAGAAGACCCTTCCTGAAGGACCTGAGTGCTTTTAGACAGTGAAAATTAAAAGAAATATTTCTAAAAAGGAGAGAAAAGCAAATGAAAGTCATTCCAAAAGAGCACCATATGGCCCACAAGATGTGTGGATATGAAAGGCTTGTATGCTGAGGGAAACACACAGATTCTGGAAATCAAAAATGAAAACCCCCCACAAAGTAGGTCATCCCTCATAGCTGTGTTAACATCTCTTACTTCTAATTTAGTTTTTCTCTGTCAACATAAGTGTATCTCTTGAAAGTGAATTCAATTCTCACCTCAGCATGGTTCACATTTGCGGTATAGCTAAATGGCTTCCTCTTAACGGTGATGTTGTGGAGCATATGCTTCTCAATTATAACATCATCTTTTGATTTGAAAAAAAAAAAGAGATGTGCATCCAAGCTCACTTTGGAAGCATATATATGCAAAATTACTCTCCTTTACAATATCTATCGTTGCCATAAAATTTGAAAATGGGCTCAGAAGTAGAAAAAAACTCTTGTGGCTTCCTTCAGGGCAGGGTTTCTCAACCTCAGCACTATTGGCACTTTGGGCTAGGTAATGCTTTGTTGTGGAGAGCTGTCCTGTGCTTTATAGGCTGTTAACAGCATCCCTGTCCTCTACACATTAGATGCAAGTAGCAACCCCCAGTTGTGACAACCTAAAATATATCCAGACATTACCAACTGTCTCCTGGTGTGGACAGTTGACCCAGTTGAAAACTATTGTTTCAGAACTTGGCCTTACCCCCAACAAGTAAAATAGAAGGTAGATTCTGCCTTCTAATTTCTTAATGGGTATCATCTTTGAATCGTGCTTGAATAAATCAGCAGAACCTGGCTAGATGTTTTATAAGTATTTAATTCCTATAAAAGATTAAAACCCCTATTTTTAAAAAAAAACACTAAAAACTCATAAATATTTGAGAAATATAGGACAATTGGAATGGGGGGTAGCAGAAGATATTGTGGAAGAAGCCAGAGCTGTTCCTTGATAAAGACTTCCTACACTGTGGTAAGCTACAGTCTTTCTGTAGCCTTACAGGCCCAGAAGCCCAATTTATTTTTAAAAAATTGATGAACTTACCAGATTTAAATGTTTCAATTCACAGAAACAAAGCTTGCAAAAGATTATTAAATATAACAACCATGGCCTACTATAAGAAGCATCATTGTGAGAAGGACCAAAATCCATATTAGCTTTAGTTGCAGTCTCCTCAAGTAGATTGGCTGCATGGGAAACTAAATATCTGCATCAGTGTTCCCACACATTAATGGGCCAAAGAAGCATCTAAGGAGCTTGTTAAAATTCAGATTCATGGGCTACACTTCCACTTTGATAGAACTGAGATGGTGCCCACTCATCAGCATTTTTAACAAGCATCCCAGGTACTGAGGGAAACGCTGGCCTGTAGTCTCCTTTGTAACTTCCCTTTCGTCTGTGCTTCTGTGGGTTTCTAACCAATCCTGCTCTGGTCAACGCCATCCTATTCTTGATATGTTAACACCTACACAGGTTGCAGTAATGCCTGACAGCCTTGAAAACGCTATCTCTGTAAGGTGACTCTGAATATATGGGGATTAATTTCTATCATCTAAATAGAATCATATCTCCCTTATTTCCTTGTTGGGAATGAAGGAAAAAAGGTAGGGACACCAGAGTATCATCCCATGTGACATCTACAAGTGTTTAAAAAATGCTTTTCATAAAATATTTTCAAGATAATTGACTTGAGGAGAGGATGTTCTTCTCTATTAAGTAGAGTGAGACTGTTTTGTTGATGGGTTTTATTCTATTGATTTTAGTGCAAATACCTAAAATGAGCAGAATCATACATGCTGAGTAATAGACATTGCCACTTCTCTCACCAATACCCAATAACTAACCTGAATGTCCTGTTCTTCATATTAAAAACCCATCTGTCCATTCATTCTAGAAACACTTATTGAGTGTTTATTATGGGGCAGCTGTGATTTTAAGTTCTTGAGACATAAAATTGAGTTAAATAAAAAATCTCTGCTCTGAAATTCAGAGTTGGTGAACTGGGGCTCATGATGAAGCAAAGAAATAAACAAAGGTTGGAAAGAGGAGAAAATATCCTAATTAGTAAAGTAAGGGGTGGTGTGGGAATAGAGGGGGAGGTAGGGAAGGCTTCTCAGAGGAGGTTAAACCTGAGCAGAATCAAGAGGGTAAAGAGGAGCTCACCAAGCAGAGTAAGGAAGAGATGACAGTCTAAGAAAATTAAATGGACTGTGCAAAGACAAGATGGTGGGAGAGAGCCTGTTGTAGCTTGAGATCTCTCAGTAACTACTTTGGCTTGTACAGAGGGTACACCTGGGGATATATGGGAGTTAAGCAGGAGCCACTCCATGAAGAGTCTTGTACAAAATGTTGAGGAATTATTACTTTGTGAATCAGTGTAGATATCCTTAGATATCTATAGTGTATGGCCATGGTAGGAAATCCCTACAATAAAAACATTTTGGGGTATCTTCCTATCCCACTACTCATTCCCTTCCTCTTACCCCCCAAACCACAGTGGCCAGACAGGTGGGCCCTGTGTCCACATTAACGATACTCTGAGGCACCCTAGACCAATCTGTGTCAATCAGTTTAAATCCCTTAGATATTTTAAGCAAGGGAAATGACATGAACTAGTTTATGTTTTGGGGAAATCATCCTGTAGCAAAGGGGAAGTTTCCCAGAGTAAGAGACCTGAGGAGCACACAAGGATAGGGCACAGGATTGTCAAGCAGTGTTGAACATCTTGCTGCAGTTTTAAAACTTTCATACTCTACATAACCCACTTGCTTAGGACATTTTTTCTGGCTGTGCTCAGAAGTCCAATTGTATAGTAGAGAAAGGTCATGGTTGAATTAATTCACAGTTGTCATGTATTTTTTTTTTTTTTTTTAGGTCAAAGAGTTGTGATTTGTAGGTTTGAACAAGAGATGTGGTGGAAGAAGATGATGAACAGGGAGGAAGCGGTAGGATCAAATAATATTAAGACTTAATGAACTTAAAGAGCATGTTTGTAATGGCAATGAAGAAGTAAAATTTAGAGAGATAGGTTGTAGCAGAGAGTGCAACATTGAAGATTAGCATTTAAGAGGCAGAACAATCTTAGGTGATGAATCAATAAAGTGTATGGCCATGGTAGGAAATCCCTACAATAAAAACATTTTGGGGTATCTTCCTATCCCACTACTCATTCCCTTCCTCTTACCCCCCAAACCACAGTGGCCAGACAGGTGGGCCCTGTGTCCACATTAACGATACTCTGAGGCACCCTAGACCAATCTGTGTCAATCAGTTTCTCACTCCTGATTATCTGAAATCAGAACATCTGTCACTTGTGCTTGAACTGGGTTGATATAGAGCATCATCAGCTTTGCTAGGTGCCTTTTTCAGCCAAGAAAACTCATCAAGAACTACACAGTCAGAGAGAGAGAGAAGGAGGGAGAGAGGGAGAAAGAGAGAAAGAAAGAGGGCAAACATGTAAAGAGAAAGATAAATGAGAACCCTTATATCCACAAGAGAGAAGAGTAGCCTATTTTTTTCCCATTGGCTTTCCATGCCTCAGTCCATTTCCTTGGATGTTTTTCCTATAATTGATTTTCCCGAACTGGTCCTGAATGAAATAATTCCTTAGAATAAAATGCTCACCCATACTCATAAATTAATCATTTCAAATCTAAACATTACTTATCAGATTTGCTAAAATGTTACCATTCAATAATAGTCAGCTTTGGTAAAGATATAGCTAAAAAGTACTCTCATATTCATTGGGAAAGAATGGGCACCATCTTTTCAAATGTCAATTTAGCAAAACCTGTAAACATTTCATATGTACATTACTTTTGTCCCAGAGATTCCCTCTTATATACTCTGAAAAGTATATAACATTTTCTTTATGTAAAATGCTATCCTTTGCAATATTGTTTGTGAAAGCAAAACAAATTGAAAAGCTGGTACACATCCACAAGAGGGGACTGATTGGTTAGTGACAATCTGATTTGTATATATAATGTAATATCCTTACTCTACGGCCCTTGAATGGAATGAGATAGATCTATACTTGCTACTATACAAGTATTTCTAAGAAATATTGAATTAAAAAGCATGGCACCAAATAGTATGAATCTAATAGTTCCATTTGTGTACATTTTTAAAGTTATACATATGTATGAAAATATACATATAATATTTTTCTGAATGCAAACATAAGAAATTGCTTTACAGTGATTTACCTTTGGGGAGAAGACTTGAGTAGGCTGTGCAATAGAGGTGAAAGAAGCTTTTGCTTTTCATTTTATGCCTCCTTTGTGTACTGTTAAATTTTTTTAGTCTATGCATATATTGCTTTGGTTTAAAGAATAAAACATACCTAATTTCAATAACAGTTCTAATATAGGTAATTTATACAAGGACTACTTGGCTACTCAAAAGGACTGATCCATGACAAACTCAGGTTCTTATGTCGGGATTTAAATCAGCACATTTCTTCCCCCAGCAAAAAAACTCTTCCTATACAAAAACAATGTCAGTTGAACTAAACAGTGTGCTTATTGGCGTCATTGATCTACATTCCAGTGCAACCTTCTTATTACTCATTGACTGGCAACGAACAGTTCTCGTGTGGTTTTCAGACCCACACTTTGAATAACTTTGACTTATACTTTAATATAATTTTAGGACAAATTCTTACCTCTCCCCAGTGTACTTACACGTTTTGGCTTTTTCCTTGCATTAGATGATAACTTCCAGGCTTATGGTTGAGGTATTTTCTTGGGTGGTCTTCTTTTCCTAGTGACCATGGTCCATAAACACTCAGAGACCAGGCTGACAGAGGCCCTGCCATCTTTAGCAAGGAGTGTTAAGGGTAGCTTTGTATGTCAACACTGAAAGAGCAGATGGGTAAAAAAGAGGATATGTTGGCAAGAACTAGGATACAAACTCACCTAGATGGAAGTGGGGACTGGTATATGTGACTAGACAATAACTTCCTAGCAACAACTTCACGCTGGAATGGGAGAAGGAATCTTTTGGTTATTTCTGTCATTGCTATCTGTATTACCTGTTCAAGCACAAAGCACAAAACAATAGAAATCAGCTATACCTTTTCCAAATGATCACTGATATAGTAAGAGGTTATAATTATGACCATTAACTGTAAATACATCTTTTTATATACATAAGTGAAATGCCTTATTTAGCAAATGACGGTTGATGTCATTATACTTTGTAAAGGATAGTTAACTTGAGAAAACAAGGTAACATGGTAACTAGTAATTTAATATGATGCTTAGCCTAACCTACTATTGTTGTAGATATATTTTCTGGCTGCCTCCTAGCCTACTCTGATAATAACTCGCCACCTAAGGGGATGAGCCTTAGTAAGATCTTAAGGCCCAACATCTTGCCCACTGCCTTGGATGAACCTGAACAACCTGGGCCAATCAAAGCTTCTCTCTCTCTCTCTCATTTTTTTTTTTTTTTTTTAACAATTTAGGATTGGAAATAAAAAAAAATAGTCTCTGCTGGGCTTTTCACCAAGAAATAATGAATGAGCTAGGGTGACCATGTGGGCCGTGTGCTTATGGATAAAAAACACAATCAACAAAGAGGAGAGACTAAAGGTGACTGGCAGACAGAAGCAGAGATGAGAAGCAGAGATGAGAAACCGTGTGGCCCCACAGAGGAAGATTCACTGAGAAGGTTGTGTTTGCATCCTAATGTTTTTCCTGTTCTTGGTTCCAGTCTCCCCCTGAGGTCTACTTGTACTCCTTGGTGCCTCATGATTAATTATCTCTTTGTGTTGTGTTTAATACATTGAAGCGGGTTTGTTATTTGCAAATGGTCCTAGGACAAATGTTTATCATTGTTTCATTCCAAATTTCTTGCTTTAGCAAATGAGGGGATGAAGGAAAATCTTCATTAGGCCCATACATTTCAGTTGTCAACTTTTTGGGGCACATGACTTAGGGCCTTAAACTTATTTTTGAGTAATTAATACAGATGTCTCTGCTCTCATGTTTTACTATGGAAGACTTTGTTTTGCAAGCATAGGCATGAGGCTTTTTTCGGCATTCTGCTTTCTTATGATTTCATCTCATATAGCACAGTAGCCTCACCTTGCTCCTTGCACCTTGATTCTATGCAAGACATACCAGATTTTAAAATGCGTAAGCTAGTCTGACCTGTACTATATATTTATCTTCTGGTTCTTCACCAATTTTGGATCACAATAAAAAGCCCTTGAAGCTATTGTTTGAATAATAAACCCAAATTGCTGATTTTTATCCTGAAACCACAACACCAAACATCTTTCTTTCTTGGGCCCACATTTATAAAAAGACCATGTGATATGTACCCAAGAAAAGTATGTTCTTAAAGTTAATCCATTTCTGTGGGTGTAGTCCTATTGTAAGTAGGATCCTTGGGTGAGTAAGATCTTAAGTGAAGATGTGACTCACCTCATTGAGACAAAGTCTTAATCCTCTGGAGTCCTTTATAAGAAAATGGAATTCAGACAAAGAGAACATCCACAGAAACAAGAAGCTGGAAGCAAGGAAACTCAGAAGAGAAGGGAGAAACCAGTAGATGCCACCATGTGCCTTGCCATGTGACAAAGGAGTCCAGGATCACTGGCAGCCAGTCTTCAGGAAGAAGATATCATATTGATGATGCATTGAATTAGACATTTCTGCAGCCTCAGAACTGGAAACTTGTAAACTAATAAATCCCCTTTGTAAAATCCAACCCATTTCTGGTATATTCCTTTTGCCAGCCTAGCAAACTAGAACAGACCACCATTGTGCTAAGAACAATGATTTTTTAACTCATTTTCAAGATCAATTCTGTTATACAATTCTAAAGCATTGAGGACATTTTTCTTTAACTGACGTGCCTACCTAGATTTGGTATTAATTCTTCTTAGGATGGTTGGTAGAATTCACCTGTGAGTCCTTTGGGTTCTGGACTTTTCTTTGTTGGGAGGTTTTTGATTACTGATTCAATCTCTTTATTGTAATTGGTCTGTTGAGGTCTTCTGTTTCTTCTAGAGACAGTGTGGGTTGTTCATGGGTTTCTAGGAATTTGTCCATTTCATCTAGGTTGTCTAATTTGTTGGCATGTAGTTCTTTATAGAATCTCCTTATGATCCTTTTTATTTTTGTAGGATCAGAAGTAATGTCACCTCTCTCATTTCTGATTTTATTTATTTGATTTTTGTGCTGTACTACATTAAGTGCCTTCTCTTTTCTATACTTTTCATCTATTTTCCTTGTAGTTACCATGAGGTTAAAATTTAATATCCAAAACACCTTGACCAAAAGGAAGAAAAGCTGAAGACAAGTGATTTTGTATGGCTAAGAGAATTCAAAGTGAGTTGGGAGGCCATCCCAGAGGTAGCGCTTATGCACATCTCAACAGTTTCTCATTGACAGCCAAAGTTGATCCGAACCCAAATAACGAAGCTCCTCGGGGATATGGAGACATCCAGACACTATCGTCAGGGCAGATAGCTCAGGAATTTGACCCCTTGCCAGTAGGCCCTAATCTGGTATTTATACTCCCCAGTGTGACTGAGTTAGACTTAGCAGTGGTTTCCCTGTGCATGACTTTTCTGTCCTTCTATTTGAACCTATAATTAGTACTAGAGTTGGTAGGTATATATCCAAGAGACATAAATCTTTGGGCTTTATGTCCATGTGCCAGCTGAGCCCTGAATCTCAACAGAGTTGCAACACTGACTCTCCAGTTCAGTGGACTCACCCAGGACAACTAACGCAGAAGAGATGATGGACAAACAGCATACTAAGGAACTGAGAGTGCCTACAACTGCAAGCAAGAGAGTCCCACCCATAGGATGTATGGGATTGAAGCCCCCCTCAATTAATGGTGGAGCAGGCATCACCAGCTCAGAGTCCTCAGGATTGGGAAATGAACTATGGACTAAAATACACTTACTAATATTCTACCATAGACTACTTGTGATTCTAGCAATGGAAGAAATACCATTGTTGTGGAGGCAATGACCCATGGATGTTCTGGGGTTAGGGAGAGGGAAAAACAAGTGTAATAGGGGGGCATTTTCGGGACTTGGGAATCATCTGAAGGAGAGTACAACAACAGATACAGGCCATTATATATCTGGCTACAGAGTCCAATGGGAGAGAGTATAAACTACAATGTAAACTATAATCCATGCTTAGTGGCAATGCTCTCAACAAACCAATTACCAGTAAGATATTGAATCAGTAATCAAAAACCTCCCAACAAAGAAAAGCCCAGAACCAGATGGCTTCATGGGGGAATTTTACCACACATTCCAAGAAGAATTAATTCCAAGTCGGCCAAACTCTTCCAAAAAAAACTGAAGAGACGGGAGCACTCCCTAATTCATTCTACAAGCCCAGTATCACACTCATACCAAAGCCAGATAAAAATACCAAAAGAGAAGAAAATTACAGACTGATATCTTTTATGAATATAGATGCAAAAGTCCTCAAAAATACTTTCAAACTGAATCTAACAGCATATTAAAAGAATTATATACCATGATAAAGTGGGATTTATCCCTGCTATGCAAGGTTGGTTCAACATACAACATAAGGAAATCAATTAATGTAATACACCACATTAAATTATGGGGAAAAAAACTCATGATCTTCAATGTGCAAAAATCAGTAGCATTTCAGTACACCAATAATGAGCAATCTGAGGAGGAAATCAAGAAAAGAATCCCATTTACAATAGCAACTAAAATAATCAAATAGGAATAAATTTAACTAAAGATGTAAATGACAGCATAACACTGTGTAAGGAAATCAAAGAAGACTTAAATAAATGGAAGAATATTTCCTGTTCATGGATAGGAAGACTAAACATCATTAAGATGTCTATCCTACCCAAACTGATCTACAGATTTAAGGCAATCGCAATAAAAATCACCACAGCATTTTTTACTGAATTGGAAAAACTAACTATGAAATTTATCTAGAAGGGCAAGGGGCACTGAATAGCCAAAGATATATTGGAAAAGAAAAATGAAATTGGAGGAATCTCATTTACCTAACTTTAAAACAATCTCATTTTACCTAACTTTAAAACATACTTCAAAGCTACAGTGGTCAAAACTGCATAGTGTTGGCACAAGGATAGACCTACCAACCAATGGAACCAAATTGAGAGTTCTGATATAGATCCTCGCATATACAAGTCTACTGATATTTGACAAGGCCACCAAGCTCATTCAACTGGGAGAGAATGGCCTCTTCAACAAATGGTGCTTGAAGAACTGGATATCCATATCCAAAAGAATGAGAGAGGAACACTATCTCACACCTTACACAAAAATTAACTCAAGATGGATCAAATATCTAGATATAAGAGCCAAGACCATAAAGACCTTGAAAGATAATGCAGGGAAGCATCTACAGGATCTTGTAATAGGAAATGTTTTCATGAAATTCACACCCAAAGCACAAGCAGTGAAAGAAAAAATAGATAAAAGGGACCTCCACAAAATTAAAAACTTTTGCACTTCAAAGAAGTTTGTCAAGAAAGTGAAAAGGTAGCCTGCTCAATGGGAGAAAATATTTGGTAAATATATATCTGATAGGGGCCTAATTTCCAGCATATATAAAGAAATCCTATACTTCAAAAATAAAAAGATTTTAAAAATGGGCAAGTGATTTGAATAGACACTTCTCCAAAGAAGAAATACAAATGGCTAAAAAGCACATGAAAAGACCCTCAACGTCACTAGCTATTAGGGAAATGCAAATCAAAACTACAATGAGATATCATCTTACACCCATTAGACTGGTGGCTATTAAAAAAATAGGACTACAAGTGTTGTAGAGGATGTGGAGGAATGGGAACCCTCATCTGCTGGTGGGAATGTAGAATGGTGCAACCATTGTGGAGGACAGTATGGCAGTTCCTCAGAAAACTAACTATAGAACTGCCATATGATCCAGCAATTCCACTGCTGGGTATATACCCAAAAGAATTGAAAACAAGGATACAAACAGATATATGCACACCAATGTTCATAGCAGCATTATTCACTATTGCCAAAAGTTGGAATTAACCAAAATGCCCTTCAACAGATGAATGGATAAACAAATTGTGGTATATATGTACAATGGACTATTACTCAGCTGTAAGAAGGAATACAGTATTAACACATGGGATAACATGGATGAATCTTGAGGACCTTATGTCGAGTGAAGCAGGCTAGGCACTTAAGGACAAATATTTCATGACCTCACTGATACGAATTAAGCAAATTGAGCAGATTCACAGAGCTAGAGTCTGGAAGATAGGTTTACAGGAAATAGAAAGGGAGAAGAAGGTTGTGAGCCAATGCCCATATGGGCAAAATCTATGATAAGGTAGAAGTGTAAGATTATATAGTGGAGGGGACTGGCAGTCATGCAGTGATACTATTGGGTTAGGCAGTACAGGTATGGCAAGGGGGTTAGGGTGTGGAGGGGGGTTGGACTGTCCATGGAACTGGGAGCATGGTTGGGGGAGGAAACAGGTGAACACTGGGAATTGTTGGGTACATGGTTGAAACTACAATGTTGGGAATGCTCTTTTGGCAATAGGGCAAGGTAGGGTTACTGGTTTAGGGTGTTGGATATGGGGGGCATTCGGGACAGGGCACACCTGGGGCAGACTTCTAGGGAGTATATGAGTGTTTATCTTGACATAGTGTGTTATATTAGTGCGTGAAGACCCACATAATGAGCAGGAAGATGTTGGACTCCCATCCTGGGGAGGCCCACTATATTCTCAAATAGAAGGGTGGGAGTCTCTTGAGAACATGGGTGGTGTGCAATAGGGGAGGTCTGACCAGTGTGTCAAGCCCTCAGTGTTGTTGCAAGTAACTATGAATCTGGTCCTGCAGAGAGCAAAGCCTGGTGGTTGCCTTGGGTCCAGAGGGAAGGGGGACGGAGAAAGGGAATAGATGGAACAGGCGGCATTTTGAGGGTGATGGGAGTGTTCTACATGATCTTGCTATGATGGATACAGGCCATGTTAAGTTTCATCAAAATTTATAAAAGTATATGGTCCAAAACGTAAACTATAATGTAAATCATTGACCATGGTTGGTGGCTATGTTTCAATATTTGTACATCAGTTGTGACAAATGTACCATCCACATATAAAATGTTATTAATAGGGGAAGGGGGAGAAGGGGAAGGGTGTTGGATATATGGGAGTCCCTTATATTCTGTACGTGACTTTGCTGTGACCTAAAACTTCTTTGAAGACTAAATGCAAAAAGTAAGACATTGGGGGAATAAATGGAAGAAAATGTCACTGTACATACAAGACAACAGATCTTACAGGGATGAAAGGCAAAATGTCAAAAAAAATTTTTAATTTTTAAATTTTTTAATTTTTTGTATTTTATTTCTTATTTTTAAAACTATCATTGTCATTCAATTTTCTTATTAATTGTATTTGGCTATTTTATTGGCTTCACTTTTTAAGAAGTTTTGGATCACAGAAGGGTTACAACTGTGGCAGGGGAGGACCATTTATGTGGGGTTTTGGTGATGGGGGATACAGGAGAGGAGGTTCAGCTGGGCACACATATAAGACATATAAATGCTTTCAAATGTTCATGGGGCATTGTCATGGTGGGAGGAGATTCACACAATAACCAAAAGATATTGAATTCCCATCCTGGGGAGCTCTGCCACATTCTCTAATGGAACAGCAAGAATCCCCCAAGTACAGAGGCAATGGCTAGTGAAGAAGGATGGTCCATTGATGGGCCCTTGAAATTGATGACTGTGCTTATGAACCTTTACTCTTGAAATTGAAACTTAACCTAGTATTACGGGAAGCGGGTGTGGCTCAGTGGATAGAGCCCCCGTTTACCATATGGGAGGCCCGGGTTCGCATCCCGAGGCCTCCTTGTGAGGGCACGCTGGACTGAGCGGTGCGGTGGGCTGATGCAGCAACCTCACGGCAGGAAGCGGGTGTGGCGCAATGGATAGAGCACCTGTTTACCATATGAGAGGCC
>JAQZBX010059961.1:0-17410 GCA_029593785.1 Cabassous unicinctus
AGTTGTTTTTTTTTTTGGTTTCCAAAGCAAAGAACTCCATGCTTTCAGCCATCGCTAAGGGAAAGCAGTGTTCTCAAGTTGATTGCAATTGAAAACACATGTATAGCTTTGAAAGAAACAAGAATGTTACTTAGATTACCAAATTGAGGAACCTGCAGCTTTGGCATAGTAAAAGCAGTGTTTTGACATTCAGTGTAAGTGAAAACAAGTGCATAGTTGCAAATGTAATGAGTATATCGCATAGTTCTGAAAACTGAAGGAACCAGTTTTTTGACATAGAATTAGGTAAAAGGAGTGTCTTTACATTGATAATGAGTGATAGCAAACGCATTGCAGCCAAACAAACAAGGATTTTACTTAACATTCATAGTTGAATTAACTGCTTCATAAAAAGCCTGTCATGGGAAGCCAGTGTTTTGAAGACGAATTGAAGTGAAAATACAGGCATAGCAGAAAATAAAATACAAATCTTATTTAGTTTGGTAAAGTGAAGAAACCACTGCACTGGCTTAACCTGAGGTAAAACATTGTGTTGACATGTGAGTGAAAGGAAGAGCAAAGCAGCCAAAGAAACAAGATTCTTGCTTAACTTTCAAACTTGAAGTAACTACTGCATTCACAGAGAGTTAGGGTAAACCGGTGTCTTGAAGTTGTTTGTAATGTGTATACATGCAAAGCAGCCAATGAAACAAGTTTCTTTCTTGGTTTCCAAAGCAAAGAACTCAATGCATTCAGCCAACGTTAGGGAAAAGCAGTGTTTTCAAGTTGTATTTAATTGTAAACCCATGCTTTGCAGTTAAGAAACAAGAATATTACTTATGAGTCAAAATGAGGAATTGGCAGCTTTTGCAGAGTAAAAGGAGTGGTTGGTCATTTGTTGTAAGCATAAAAAAGTGAATAGCTGCAATTGTAAAGAGTATATTTATTAGCTTTGAAAACTGAAGAAAACAAAGTTTTGGCATACTATTAGTTAAAAGCAGTGTTTTTACATTGAAAATGACTGAAAGCAACACATAGCAGGCAAATATGTATCTTACTGAACTTTGAAATTTGAATTAACTGCTGTATTCACAGCCTGTTATGGTTATCCAGGCTATTGAAGATGAATTTAAGTGAAAACACAGGCATATTCGCAAATTAAAGACAAATCATATTTAGTTTTGTAAAGTGAAGAAACCACTGCATTGGATTAGCCTAAGGTAAAATATATGTGTTGACATGTGATTGCAGGCAAGGGCATAGCAGCCAAATGAACAAGAATCTTACCTACGTTTCAAACTTGAAATCACAAGAGCATTCACAGAGAGATAGGTGAAACCAGTGTCTTGAAGTTGTTTGCGAATGAATACAGATGCAAATCACCCAATGAAACAAGTTTCTTTTTGGTTTTCTAAAACAAAGAACTCAAAGCATTCTGCCAACGTTAGGAAATAGCAGTGTTTTCAAGTTGATTGTAATTGAAAACACATATATAGCATTGTAAGAAAAAATAATCTTACTTAGATTTCCAAATTGAGGAATTGGTAGCTTTGGCATAATAAAAGCCGTGTATTGATATTCATTGTAAGTGAAAACAAGTGCATAGCTGCCAATGTAATGAATATATTGCTTAGTTTTAAAAACTGGAGAAATCAGTATTTTGGCATAGTATTAGGTAAAAGCAGTGTTTTTACATTGATAATGAGTGAAAGCAAGCACATAGCAGCCAAAAAAAGAAGTATCTTAATTAACCTTCAAAGTTTAATTAACTGCTGCATTCACAGCATGCTACAGGAAACCAGAGTTTTCAAAATGAATTTAAGTGAAAACACAGGCATAGAAGCAAATAAAAGACAAATTTTATTTAGTTTTGTAAAGTGAAGAAACCAGTGCTTTGGCTTAGCCTTACGTAAAAGCTGTGTGTTGAAATGTGTGTGAAAGCAGGGGAATAGCAGCCAAACGAACAAGAATCTTACTTACTTTTCAAACTTGAAGTAACTTCTGAATTCTCAGAGAGTTGGGTGAAACCAGCATCTTGAAGTTGATTGTAAATAAAGACACATGCAAAATAGCCAATGAAACAAGTTTCTTTTTGGTTTTCTAAAGCAAAGTCCCAATGCATTCAGCAAACATAAGGGAAAAGCAGTGTTTTCAAGTTGATTGCAATTGAAAACACATGTATAGCATTGTAAGAAACAGGAAACTACTTAGATTTTGAAAGTGAGGAACGGCAGCTTTGGCATAGTAAAAAAGTGTTTTGACATTCATTGTAAGTGAAAACAAGTGCATAGCGGCCAATGTAATGAGTATATTGCTTAGTTTTGAAAACAGAAGAAACCAGTGTTTTGGCATAGTATTAGGTAAAAGCACTGTTTTTACATTGATAATGAGTGACAGCAAGTGCAAAGCAGCCAAACAAACAAGCATCTTACTTAACTTTAAAGGTTGAATTAAGTGCTGCATTGACAGCCTTTTAGGGGAAACCAGTGTTTTGAAGATGAATTTAAGTTTAAAAGCAGGTGTAGCAGCAAAGAAAATCCAAATATTATTTAATATTGCAAAGTGAAGGAACCACTGCATTGGTTTATCCTTAGGCAAGTGCTGTGTGTTGACATGTGTGTGAAACCAAGGGCATATCATTCAAACAAACAAGAATCTTACTTACCTTTCAAACTGGAAGTAACTACTGCATTCAGAAAGTGTTAAGGGAAACCAGTGCCTTCAAGTTGTTTTAAATGTTTACACATGCAAATCAGAGAATGAAACAAGTTTCCTTTTTGAATTTCTAAAGCAAAGAACTCAATGCATTCAGCCAAAGTTAGGGAAAAGCAGTGTTTTCAAGTTGATTGTAATTGAAAATCCATGCTTAGCAGTGTAAGAGAGAAGAATCTTACTTAGGTTTCAAAATGAGGAAACGGAAGGTTTTGCAGAGAAAAAGGGGTGTTTGGTCATTCGTTGTAAGTGAAAAATTGTGATAGTTGCCAATGTAAGGAGTATATTGCTTAGGTGTGAAAACTGAAGGAACCAATATTTTGGCATACTATTAGTTAAAAGCAGTTTTTTACACTGATAATGAGTGAAAGCAAGCGCTTAGCTGCGAAAGCAACATCCTAACTAACTTTCAAATTTGAATTAACTGCTGCATTCACAGCCTTTTGCAGTCAAGCAGGATTTTGAAGATGAATTTAAATGAAAACACAGGCAAAGCAGCAAATAAAAGACAAATCTAATTTAGTTTTGTAAAGTAAAGGAACTACTGCCTTGGGTTAGCCTTATGAAAAATCCGTGTGTTAACATGTGAGGGAAAGCAAGAGCATAGCAGCCAAACAACAAGAATATTACTTATCTTTAAAACTTGAAGTAACTACTGCAATCACAGAGAGATAGGTGAAACCAGTGTCTTAAAGTTGTTTGTAAATGAATACACATGCAAATCAGCCAATGAAATAAGTTTCTTTTTTGGATTTCTAAAGCAAAGAACTCAATGCATTCACCAACGTAAGGGAAAAGCAGTGTTTTCAAGATGATTGTAACTGAAAACACATATATAGTATTGTAAGAAACTAGAATCCTACTTAGATTTCCAAAGTGAGAGCCCGGCATTTTTGTCATAGTAAAAGCAGTGTTTTGACATTCATTCTAAATGAAAACAAGTGAATAGCTGTCAATGTAATGAGCATATTGCTTAGCTTTGAAAACTGAAAAAACAATTGTTTTGGCATAGCATTAGGTAAAAGCGGTGTTTTACATTGATAATGAGTGAAAGCAACCATAGCAGCCAAACAAAATTATATCTTACTTAACTTTCAAAGTTGAAATAACTGCGGCATTCACAGCCTGTTACAGGAAACCAGTGTTTGAAGATGAATTTAAGTGAAAACACAAGCATAGCAGCAAAAAAATTTAAACAAATCTTATTTAGTTTTGTAAAGTGAAGAAACCTTTGCTTTGCCTTAGCCTTAAGGAAAACTGTGTGTTCACAAGTGAGTGAGAGATAGGGCAGAGCAGCCAAACAAACAAGAATCTTACTTAACTTTCAAACTTGAATTAACTAGTGCATTCAGAGTGAGGTAGGTGAAACCAATGTCTTCTAGTTGATTGTAAATGAATACACATGCAAATCACCCTATGAAAGAACATTCTTTTTTTGTTTTTCTAAAGCAAAGAACTCAAAGCATTCAGCCAACATTAGTGAAAAGCAGAGTTTTCAAGTTTATTTTCATTGAAAACACTTGTATAGCATTGAAAGAAACAAGAACCTTACTAAGATTTCCAAAGTGATGCACCATCATCTTTGGCAGAATTAAACCAGTGTTTTGCCATTCATTGTATTGAAAAAATGTGCATAGCTGCTAATGTAATGAGAATATTGCTTAGTTTTGAAAACTGAAGAAACCAGTGTTTTGCTTATTATTAGGTAAAAGCAGTGTTTTTATATTGATAATGAGTGAAAGTAAGCAGATAGCAGCCAAACAAACAAATATCTTCCTTAACTTTTAAAGTTAAAATAACGGTTGCATTTACAGCCTCTTATGGGAAACCAGTGTTTTGAAGATGAATTTAAGTGAAAACACTGGCATAGTGACAAATAAAAGACAAATCTTATTTAGTTTTGTAAAGTGAATAAACCACTGCATTGGCTTAGTCTTAGGCAAAAGCTGTGTGTTGACAGGTGAGTGAAAACAAGCGTATAGCAGCCAAACAAACAAGAATCTTACTTTCCTTTCAAACTTGAAGAAACTACTGAATTCACAGAGATTTAGGTGAAACCAGAGTCTTGAAGTTGTTGTTAAATGAATACACATGCAAATCAGCCAATGAAACAAGTTTCTTTTTTGGTTTTCTAAAGCAAAGAACTCAATACATTCAGCAAATATTAGAGAAAAGCAGTGTTTCCAAGTTGATTGTAATGAAAACACATGTACAGAATTTTCAGCAGCAAGAATCTTACATAGATTTCTAAAAAGATGAACCAACAGCTTTGGCATAGTAAAAGCAGTGTTTCGCCTTTCAGTTTAAGTGAAAACAAGTGCATAGTGGCCAATGTAATGAGTATATTGCTTAGTTTGAAAATTGAAGAAACCAGTGTGTTGTCCCTGTATTCGGTGAAAGCAGTGTTTTTACATTGATAATGAGCGAAAGCAAGCGTATAGCAGCCAAAACAACAAGTTTCTTCATTAAATTTCAAACTTGAAATAAATGCTGCAATCCCTGCCTGTTATGAGAAACCAGGTTTTTGAAGATGAATTTAAGTGAAAACACAGATATAGCAGCAAATAAAAGAGAAAGCCTATTTAATTTTGTAAAGTGAAGAATTGACTGCATTGGCTTAGCCTTAGGCAAAAGCTGTGTGTTGACCTTTCATTAAAAGCAAGGCATAGCAGCCAAAGAAACAAGAATCTTACTTAACTTTCTAACTTGAAATATCGCTGCATTCACAGAGAGTTCAGTGAAACCAGTGTTGAAGTTGATTGTAAATGAATACACATGTAAATCAGCCAATGAAACAAGTTTCTTTTCTGATTTTCTAAAGCATAGAAGTCCATGCATTCAGCTTACGTTAAAGAAAAGCAGTGTTTTCAAGTTCATTGTAATTGAAAACACATGTATAGCATTGTAAGAAACAAGAAACTTACTTATATTTCCAAAGTGAGGAACCAGCAGCTTTGGCATAGTAAAAGCAGTGTTTTGTCATTCATTGTTAGTGAAAACAAGTGCATAGCTGCCAAGGTCATGAGTATATTGCTTAGTTTGGAAAACTAAAGAAACCCGTGTTTCTGCATTGTATTAGGTAAAAGCAGTGATTCTACGTTAATAATGAGATAAAAGCAAGTGCATAGCATTCCAAAAACAAGTATCTTATTTAACTTTCAAAGTTGAACTAACTGCTGCATTCACAGCCTGTTATGGGAAACCAGTGTTTTGAACATGAATTTAAGTGAAAACACAGGCATAGCATCGAATAAAAACAAAGGGTATTTACTTTTGTAAAGTGAAAAAACCACTGAATTGGCTTTGCCTTAGGCAAAAGCTGTGTGTTGACATGTGAGTGCAAGCAAGGGCATAGCATCCAAACAAAAAAGAATCTTACTTACCATTAAAACTTGAAGTAACTATTGCATTCACATAGAGATAGGTGAAACCAGTGTCTTCAAATTGTTTGTAAATGAATACACATGCAAATCGACCAATGAAACAAGTTTCTTTTTTTTTTTCTAAAGCAAAATCTCAATGCATTCAGCCAAATTTAGGGAAAAGCAGTGTTTTCAAGTTGATTGTAACTGAAAACACATGTATAGCATTGTAAGAAAGAAGAATCTTATTTAGATTTCCAAAGTAAGTAACCAGCAGCTTTGGCATAGTAAAAGCAGTGTCTTGACATTCATTGTAATTGAAAAGAAGTACAAAGCTGCCAATGCAATGAGTATATTGCTTAGTTTTGAAAAACAGAAGAAACGAGTGTTTTGGCATAGTATTAATAATAGCTCTGTTTTTACATTGGTAATGGATGAAAGCAAGTCCATAAGCCAAACAAATAAGTATTTTTCTTAATTTTCAAAGTTGAATTGACTGCTGCATTCGCAGCCTGTTTCGGAAAACCAGTGTTTTGAAGAAGAATTCAAGTGAAAACACAGGCATAGCAGCAAATAAAAGACATATCTTACATAGTTTAGTAAAGTGAAGCAATCACTGCATTGTCTTAGCCTTAGACAAAGCTATGTGTTGACATGTGAGTGAATGCAAGGCCATAGAATCCAAACAAACAAGAATCTTACTTACCTTTCAAGCTTGAAGTAACTACTGTATTCCCAGAGAGTTAAGTGAATCCGTTGTTTTAAAATGAATACACATGCAAATCATCCAATTAAACACGTTTCTTTATTGGTTTTCTAAATCAAAGAACCCCATGCATTCAGCCAAATTATGGAAAAACAATGTTTTCAAGTTGATTGTAATTGAAAACACAAGTATTGCATTGTAAGGAACAAGTATATGACTTAGATTTTGAAATTGAGGAACCGGTATCTTTGGCAAAGTAAAAGCAGTGTTTTGACATTCATTGTAAGTGAAAACAAGTGCATCACTGGCAATGTAATGAATATATTGCTTAGATTTGAAAACTGAAGAAACTAGTGTTTTGGCATAGTATTAGGTAAAAGCACACTTTTTTCAATGATAATGGGTGAAAGCAAGCACATAGCAGCCAAACAAACAAGTATATTACTTAGCTTTAAAAGTTGAATTAACTGCTGCATTCACAGCCTCTTATGGGAAACCACAGTAGTGAAGATGAATTTCGTGGAAACACAGGCATAGCAGCAAAGGAAAGACAAATCTTATTTAGTTTTGTAAAGTGAAGAAACCACTGCTTTGACTTAGCCTTAGGTAAAACCTGTGTGCTGACATGTGAGTGAAAGCAAGGGCATAGCAGCCAAACCAACAAGAATCTTACTTAATTTCAATCTTGAAATAACTACTGCATTCACAGAGAGTTAGGTGAAATCAGTGTATTTAAGTGGTATGTAAATGAATACACATGCAAATCAGCCAAAGAAACAAGTTTCTGTTTTGGTTTTCTAAAGCAAACAACTCAATGCATTCAGCCAACATTATGAAAAAGCTGTGTTTTCAAGTAGAATGTAATTGAAAACACATGTATAGCTTTTTAAGAAACAAGATTATTACTTAGATTGCTAGAGTGATGACCGGCAACTTTGGCATAATAAAAGCAGTGTTTTGATGTTCATTGTAATTGAGAACAAGTGATTAGCTTTCAAAGTAATGAGTATATTGATTAATTTTGAAAACTGAAGAAACAAGTGTATTGGCATAGAATTGGGTAAAAGCAGTATTTTTATATTTACAGTGAGTGAAAGCAAGGGCATAGTAGCCGAACAAACAAGTATCTTGCTTAACTTTGAAAGTTGAAATAACTGCTACATTCACAGCCTGTTAGAGGAAACCAGTGTTTTAAAGATGAATTTAAGTGAAACACATGCACAGAAACCACTGCATTGGCTTAGACTTAAGTAAGCGCTCTGTGTTGACATGTGAGTGAAAGTAAGAGCATAGCAGCCAAACAAACAAGAATCTTACTTAGCTTTCAAACTTGAAGTAACTACTGCATTCACAGAGAGTTAGCTGAAACCAGTGTCTTGATGTTGTTTGTAAATGAATACACATGCATATCAGCTAATGAAACAAGTTTTTCTTTTGGTTTTCTAAAGCAGAGAACTCAATTCATTCAGCCAACGTTAGGGAAAAGCAGTGTTTTCAAGTTGATTGTAATTCAAAACACATGTATTTCATTGTAAGCAACAAGAATCTTACTTAGGTTTACAAAGTGTGCAACCGGCAGCTTTTGCAGAGTAAAAGCAGTGGTTGGACATTCATTGTAATCGAGAATAAGTGCATAACTGCCAATGTAATGAATATATTGCTTAGGTTTGAAATTTGAAGAAACCAGTGTTTTGGCATAGTATTATGTTAAAGCAGAGCTTTTACCTTTAAAATGACTGAAAGAAGACGCATAGCAGGCAAACACGCAAGTATCTTACTTATCTTTCAAAGTTGAGTTAACTGCTGCATTTTCAGTCTGTTACAGGAAACAAGTGTTTTAAAGATGAATTTCCGTGAAAACACAGGCATAGCAACAAACAAATATAAATATTGTATTGTTTTTAAAGTGAAGAAACCACTGCATTGGCGTAGCCTGAGGTTAAATCTGTGTGTTGTCATGGGAGTGAAAGAAAGGACATAGCAGCCAAACAATCAAGAATCTTACTTACCTCTCAAACTTGAGGTAACTACTGCATTCACAGAGTGATATGTGAAATCCATGTCTTGAAGTTGTTTTAAGATGAATTTAAGTGAAAACTCATGCACAGCAGCAAATACAAGACAAATTTTATTTAGTTTTGTAAAGTGAAGAAACCTCAGCATTTGATGAGATTAGGTAAATTCTGTGTGTTGACATGTGAGTGAAAGCAAGGGCATAGCAGGAAAAACAAACAAGAATCTCCCTTAACTTTCACACTTGAATTAACTTCTGTATTCACAGAGATTTAGGTGAAACCAGAGTCTTGAAGTTGATTGTAAATGAATATACATGCAATCATCCAATGTAACATTAAAATTTTCTTGGTTTTCTAAAGCAAAGAACGAATTGCATTCAGCAAACGTTAGAGAAAAGCAGTGTTTTCAAGTTGATTGTAGTTGAAAACACATGTATAGCACTGTAAGAAAAAAAATCTTACTTAGATTTTGAAAGTGAGGAACCCGGCAGATTTGCATAGTAAAAGCACTGTTTGGACATTCATTGTAAGTGAGAACAAGTGCATAGCTGCCAATGTAATGAGTATATTGCTTAGTTTTGAAAACTGAAGCACTTAGTGTTTTGGCATAGATTAGGTAAAAGCAGTGTTTTTACATTGATAGTGAGTGAAAGCAAGTGCATAGAAGCCAAACAAACAAGTAACTTACTTAGCATTCAAAGTTGAATTAACTGCTGAATTCACAACCTGTTAAGGGAAACCAGTGTTTTGAAAATGAATTTAAGTGGAAACACAGGCATAGGAGCAATTAAAAGACAAATCTTATTTAGTTTTTTAATAGGAAAGAAACCACCTCTTTGGCTTAGCCTTAGGCAAAACTGTGTGTTGAAATGTGAGTGAAAGCAAGGGCATAGCAGCCAAACAAACAAGAATCTTACTTACCTTTCAAAATTAAAGTAACTACTGCATTCACAGAGAGTTAGGTGAAAACAGTGTCTTGAAATTTTTTGTAAATGAATGCACATGCAAATAAGCCACTGAAAGAAGTTTCTTTTTTTGGAATTCTATAGCAAAGAACTCAAAGCATTCAGCCAACGTTAGGGAAAAGCTGTTTTCCAAGTTGATGGTAATTGAAAACACTTGTATATCTTTGAAAGAAACAAGAACCTTACTTAGATTACCAAAGTGAGGAACACACAGATTTGCATAGTAAAGCAGTTTTCGGGAATCATTGAAAGTGAAAACAAGTGCATAGCTGCCAATGTAATGAGGATATTGCTTAGATTTGAAATCTGAAGAAACCAGTATATTGGCATAGTATAAGGTAAAAGCAGGATTTTTACATTGATAATGAATGAAAGCAAGCACATAGCATCCAAACAAACAAGTATCTTACTTATCTTTCAAAGACGTATTAACTCCTTCTTTCACAGACTGTTACGTGAAACCAGTGCTTTGAAGATGAATTTCAGTGAAAACACAGGCATAGCAGAAAATAAAGGACAAATCTTCTTTAGATTTGCATGGTGAAGAAACCACCTCATTGGCTTAGCCTAATGGAAAATCTATGTGTTTACATGGGAGTGAAAGCAACGGCATAGCAGCCAAAGAAACAAGAATCTTGCATAACTTTCCAACTTGAAGTAACAATTGCATTCACAGAGATTTAGGTGTAACCAGTGTCTTGAAGTTGTTTTTAAATGAATACACATGCAAATCAGTCAATGAAACAAGTTTCTTTTTTCGTTTTCTAAAGCAAAGAACACAATGCATTCAGGCCAACGTTAAGTAAAATCAGTGTTTTCAAGTTGATTGAAATTGAAAACACATGTATAGCATTGTAAGAAACAAGAATCTTACTTAGATTTGGAATAGGAGGAAATGGCAGATTTGGCATAGTAAAAGCAGTGTTTTTAAATTCATTGTAAGTGTAAACAAGTGCATAGCTGCCAATGTAATGAGTATATTGCTTAGTTTTGGAATCTGAAGAAACCAGTGTTTTGGAATAACATTATGTAAAAGCAGTCTTTTTACATTGATAATGAGTGAAAGCATGCGCATAGAAACCAAACAAACAAGTATTTACTTACCTTTCAAAGTTGAATTAAATGCTGAAATTGCCTCCTGTTACGGGAAACCATTGTTTTGCAGAGGAATTTAAGTGAAAAAACAGGCATAGCAGCAAAAAAAAGACAAAATTTATTTAGTTTTGTAAAGTGAAGTAACCACTGTTTTGGCTTAGCATTAGGGAAAAGCTGTGTGTTGACATGTGAGTGAAAGCAATGGCATAGCATCCAAACAAACAAGAATCTTCCTTACCTTTCAATCTTGAAGTAACTACTGCAATCATGGAGCGTTAGGTGAAACCAGTGTCTTGAAATTGTTTGTAAATGAATACATATGCAAATCAGCCAATGAAACAAGTTTCTTTTTTGTTTTCTAAAGCAAAGAACTCAATGCATTCAACCACTGTAAGGGAACTCCAGTGTTTTCAAGTAGGTTGTAAATGAAAACACATGCTTATCAGTGTAAGAAACAAGAATCATAATTAGGTTTCAAAAGGGAGGAACTGACAGCTTTTACAGAGTTAAAGGAGTGGTTGTTCATTCGTTGTCAGTGAAAAAAAGTGAATAGCAGCCAATGTAAGGGGTATATTGCTTTGTTTTGAAAACTGAAGAAAACAGTGTTTGTCATAATATTAGGTAAAAGCACTGTTTTTACATTGATAATGAGTGAAAGCAAGTGCATAGTAGCCAAACAAGTATCTTACTTAACTTTCAAAGTTGAATTAACTGCTGCCTTCGCAGCCTGTGATGAGAAACCAGGGTTTTGAAGATGAATTTTAGTAAAAACACAATGCCATAGGAGGAAATAAAGACCAATCTTATTTAATTTTGTATAGTGAAGAAACCACTGCATTGGCTAAGCCTTAACCAAAGCTGTGTTTTGACATGTGAGTGAAAGCAAGGGCCTAGCAGCCAAACAAACAAGAATCTTAATTACCTTTCAAACTTGAGGTACCTACTGCATTCACAGAGAGTTAGGTGAAAACAGTGTCTGAAGTTGTTTTTAAATGAATACACTTGCAAATCAGCCAATGAAACAAGTTTCTTTTTTGGTTTCTAAAACAAAAAACTCAATGCATTCAGCTGAGGTTAGCCAAAAGCAGTGTTTCCAAGTTGATTTTAATAGAAAACAAATGCTTAGCTGTGTAATAAACAAGAATCTTACTTAGGTGTCCAAACTGAGGAACGGGTAGATTTGGCATAGTAAAAGCAGTGTTTTGACATTCATTGTAAGAGAAAACATGTGCGAAGCTGCCAATGTAATGAGTGTATTCCTTGGTTTTGAAAAGGGAATAAACCAGTGTTTTGGCAGAGTATTAGGAAAAAGCAGAGTTTTTACATTGATAATGAGTGAAAGCAAGCACATAGCATCTAAACAAACAAGTATCTTACTTATCTTTCTAAGCTGAATTAACTGCTGCATTCACAGCCTGTTAAGGAAAAACAGTGTTTTGAAGATGAATTTAAGTGAAAACACTGGAAAAGCAGCAAATAAAAGACAAATCTTATATAGTTTTGTAAAGTGAAACAACCACTGCTTTGGCTTAGCCTTAGGCAAAACCTGTGTGTTGACATGTGACTGAAAGCAAGGGCAAAGCCGCCAAAAAACAAGAATATTTCTTACCTTTCAAACTTGAAGTAACTACTGCATTCACAGAGAGTTAGGTGAAACCGGTGTCTTGAAGTTGTTTGTAAATGAATGCACATGCAAATCAGCCAATGAAACAAGTTTCTTTTTTGGTTTTCAAAAGCAAAATACTCAATGCATTCAGCCAACGTGAAGGAAAAGCAGTGTTTTCAAGTTGATTGTAATTGAAAACACATGCTTAGTAGTGTAAGCAACAAATTAATACTTAGGTTTCAAATAGAGGAACGGGCATCTTTTGCAGAAGAAAAGGAGGAATGGTCATTCGTTGTAAGTGAAAAACACTGAATAGCTGCCAATGTAAGGAGTATATTCTTAGATTTGAAAACTGAAGAAACCAGTGTTTTGGCATAGTATTAGATAAAAGCAGTGTTATTGCATTGATAATTAGTGAAAGCAAACGCATAGCAGCCAAACAAATAAGTATGTTACTTAAATTTTCAAATTTGAATTAACTGCTGCATTCACATCCTGTTATGGGAAACAAGTGATTTGAAGATGAATTAAATGAAAACACAGGCAAAACAGCAAATAAAAGACAAATCTTATTTAGTTTTATTAAAGTGAATAAATCAGGGCATTTTCTTAGCCTCAGATAAAAGCTGTGTGTTCACATATGAGTGAAAGCAAGGGAATAGCAGTGAAACAAACAAGAATCTTGCTTGCAATTAAACTTGAAGTAACTACTGCATTCACAGAGAGTTAGGTGAAACCAGGGTCTTGAAGATGTTTTTAAATGAATCCACATGCAATCAGGCATTGAAACAAGTTTCTTTTTTGGTTTTCTAAGGCAAAGAACTCAATGCATTCATCCAACGTTAGGGAAAAGCAGTGTTTTCAAGTTGATTGTAATTGAAAACGTATGCTTACCAGTGTAAGAAACAAGAATCTTAATTAGGTGTCAAAAGTGAGGAAATGGCAGCTTTGCAGAATAAAAGGAGAAGTTGGTTATTCGTTGTAAGTAATAAAAATGAATAGCTGCCAATGTAATGAGTATATTGCTTAGATTTGAAAACTGAAGAAGCCAGTGTTTTGGCATAGTACTGGTCAAATCAGTGTTTTTACATTGAAAGTGAGTGAAAGCAAGTGCAGAGCACCCAAACAAACCAGTGTCAGAGGTAACTTTCAAAGTTGAAATACCTGATGCATTCACAGCTTGTTACAGGAAACCGGTGGTTTGAAGATGAGTTTCAGAGAAAATGTAGGCATAGCAGCAAATAGAAGACAAACCTAACTTAGTTTTGTAAAGTGAAGAAACTATTGCATAGGCTTAGCCTCAGGTAAAATCTGTGTGTTGACATGTGAGTGAAAGCAAGTGTATAGCATCCAAACAAACAAGAATCTTACTTACCTTTCAAACTTTAAGTAACTTCTGCATTCACAGAGAGATAGGTGAAACCCGTGTCTTGAAGAAATTTGCAAATGAATAAACATGGAAATCAGACAATGAAACAAGTTTTTTTTTTTTCTAAAACAAAGAACTCAATGAACTCAGATGTTAGGGAAAAGCCATGTTTTCAAGATGATTGTAATTGAAAACACATGTATAGCATTGTAAGAAACAAGAGTCTTACTTAGATTTCCATAGTGAGGAAGCGGCAGCTTTTGCATAGTAAAAGCACTATTTTTACTTTCATTGTAAGTGAAAACAAGTGCATAGCTGCCAATATAATGATATATGGCTTAGTTTTAAAAACTGCTGAAACCGGTGTTTTGGCATAATATTAGACAAAAACAGCTTTTTTACATGGATAATGGGTAAAAGCAAGCACATAGCAGCCAAAAAAACAAGTATCATACTTAACTTTGACAGTTGAATTAACGGCTGCATTTACAGCCTCTTAGGGTAATCCAGGGTTTTGAAGATGAATTTAAGTGAAAACACAGGAATAGCAGCAAATAAAAGACAAATCTTATACAGTTTTTTTAAAGTGAAGAAAGTACTGCATTGACTTAGCCTCAGGTAAAAGGTGTGTGTTGTCATGTGTGTAAAAGCAAGGGCATAGACTCCAAGCAAATAAGAAACTTACTTACCTTTCAAATTTGAAGTAACTCCTGCATTCACAGAGAGATAGGTGAAACCAGTGTATTGAAGCTGTTTGTAAATGAATACACATGCAAATCAGCCAATGAATCAGGTTGTTTTTTGAATTTCAAAAGCAAAGAACTCATGAATTCTGTCAATGTTAGGGAAAAGCAGTGTTTTCAAGTTGATTGTAATTAAAAACTTGTGTATAACATTGCAAGAAACAAGAATCTTACTTAGATTTCCAAAGTGAAGAACCGGCAGCTTTGGCAGAGTAAAAGAATTGTTTTGACATTCATTGTAATTGAGAAGAGGTGCGTAGCTCTCAATGTAATGACTTAATTGCATTGTTTTGAAAACAGAAGAAAGCAGTTTTTTCGCATAGTATTATGGAAAAGCAGGGTTTTTACATTGATAATGAATGAAAGAAAGCGCATAGCAGCCAAACAAACAAGTATCTTACTTAACTTTCAAAGTGAATTAACTGCTGCATTCACAGCCTCTCATGTGAAATAAGTGTTTGGAAGATGAATTTCAGTGAATACACAGGCATAGCAACAAAGGAAAGACAAATCTTCTTTAGTTTTTTAAAGTGAAGAAACCACTGCATTGGCTTTGCCTTAGGTAAAAGCTGTGTGCTGACATGTGCGTGAAAGCAAGGGCATAGCAGCCAAACCAACAAGAATCTTACTTAATTTCAAACTTGAAATAACTACCACAATCACAGAGATAGGTGAAATCATTGTCTTGATGTTGGTTGTAAGTGAATACACAGGCAAATCAGCCAATGAAACAATTTTTTTTTCAAAAGCAAGGAACTCAATGCATTCAACCAACATTAGGGAAAAGCAGTGTTTTCAAGATGATGGTAATTGAAAACACATGTATAGCTTTGTAAGAAACAAGAATCTTACTTAGATTACCAAAGTGAGGGCCGGCAGCTTTTGCATAGTAAAAGCAGTGTTTGTCATTAATTCTTAGTGAAAACAAGTACAAAGCTGCCAATGTAATGAGTATATTGTTTAGTTTTGAAAACTGAAGAAATGAGTGTTTTGGCATAGTATTTTGTTAAAGCACTGTTTTTACATTGATAATGGGTGCAAGCAAGCGCAAAACAACCAAACAAACAAGCATCATACTTAATTTTCAAAGTTGAATTAACTGCTGCATTCACAGCCTGTTACGGGAAACCAGTGTTTGAAGATGAATTTCAGTGAAACCAAGCAAAGTAGCAAATAAAAGACAAATCTTACTTGGTTTTGTATAGTGAAGAAACCAGTGCATTGGCTTAGACTTAGGCAAAATCTGTGTGTTGATATATGAGTGCAAGCAAGGGCATAGCATCCAAACAATCAAGAATCTTACTTACATTCCAAACAGGAACTAACTACTGCATTCACAGAGAGTTACAGGAAACCAGTGTATTGAAATTGTTTGTAAATGCATAGACATGCAAGGCAGCAAATCAAACAAGTTTCTTTTTTGCTTTTTAAAGCAGAGAACACAATTCATTTAGCCAACATTAAGGAAAAGCAATGCTTTCAAGTTGATTGTAATTGAAAACACATGTATAGCTTTTTAATAAACAAGAATCTTACTTAGATTTCGAAAGTGAGGCACGAGCAACTTTGGCATAATAAAAGCAGTGTTTTGATATTCATTCTAAGTAAAAACAAGTGCATAGTTTCCAAGGTAATGTGTACATTAAGTTTTGAAAACTGAAGATACCAGTGTTTTCGCATAGTATTAGATAAATGCAGTGCTTTACATTGATAAAGAGTGAAAGCAAGTGCATAGCAGGAAAACAAACAAGTATCTTACCTAACTTTCAAAGTTAATTTAACTGCTGCATTCACAGCCTGTTACATGAAAACTAGTGTTTTAAAGATGAATTTCAGTGATAACACAGGCATAGCAGCAAGTAAAAGACAAATCTTATTTAGTTTTGTAAAGGGAAGCAACCACTGCAATGGCTTTACTTAGGTAAAAGCTGTGTTGACATGTGAGTGAAAGCAAGGGCATAGCAGCCAAACAAACAAGAATCTTTTGTACCTTTTAAACTTGAAGATACTACTGCATTCACAGAGATTTAGGTGAAACCGGTGTCTTGAAGTTGTTTGTAAATGAATACACATGCAAATCAGCCAATGAAACAAACTTCTTTATTGGTTTTCTAAAGCAAAGAACTCAATGCAATCAACCATCATTATAGAAAAGCAGTGTTTTCAAGTTGATTTTATGTGAAAACACATGTATAACATTGTAAGAAACAAGAATCTTTCATAGGATTCAAAAGGGAGGAACCGGCAGGTCTGGCATAGTAAAAGAAGTATTTTGACATTCATTGTAAGTGAAAACAAGTTCATAACTGCCAATGTAAGGAGTATATTGCTTAGTTTTGAAAAGTGAAGAAACCAGTGTATTATAAGAGTATTAGTTAAAAGCACTGTTTTTATATTGATAGTGAGTGACAGCAAGTGCATTGAAGCAAAACAAACAAGTATCTTACTTAATTTTCAAAGTTCAATTAATGGCTGCATTCACAGCCTGTTAGGGGTAACCAGTGTTTTGGAGATAAATTAAGTGAAAACCCAGGCATAGCAGCAAAGGAAATTCAAAACTTGTTTAGTTTTGTAAAGTGAAGAAACCACTGCAATCGCTTAGCCTTAGGTAAAACCTGTGTGTTGACATGATAGTGAAACCAAGGGCATAGCAGCCAAACAAACAAGAATCTTACTTACCTTTCAATCTTGAAGTAACTACTGCATTCACAGTGAGTAAGGTGAAACCAGTCAATTGAAGTTGATAGTAAATGAATACACGTGCAAAATAGCCAAAGAAACAAGGTTCTTTTTTGTTTTCTGAAGCAAAGAACTCAATACATTCAGCCAACGTTAAGGAAAGCAGGGTTTTCAAGTTG
>JAQZBX010059962.1:0-17406 GCA_029593785.1 Cabassous unicinctus
CATTCCTTTAGCAGATATTTCTTGAGCATTTGTGAGGTACCGACCAATGTCCCCGGCCCTGGGCTACAAAGAGCCTGTCCTCTTGGGACTTTAATAGGGAGACGGCCAGCAGACAGGAATCAAGTCAACACATAGCTAAGCAAGGGAGGTGGAGAGTGCACAAGGCTGTGAAGGTGACCAAGGGGTGATGCAGCGTATCTGGGGTGGGGTGGCCACATTAGCCCAGGCCATCAGGAAAGGTCTCCTGGAGGAGGTGACTTCAGGGCCCATTCTGAAAGAGGAGCCGCCAGCCCCTTCCTGGCTCTCTGGGATTTGGGCCTGTGTCTGTCATGAGGCTCTAAGAGGACCGGCCAGGCCATCGGCCACCTGGGCCCTGCCACTGTCCGCTTTGTAAAGTTGGGAGGTCACTGACCCTCCTCGGGTCTCATTCTGCTCCTGGGCAAATGGAGTTTGCAGGCTCTTCAGGGCCAGCCGGGTAAGGAAGTGGGGGCTGGGGGGCAGCTGCGCCACGTGCAGCCAATTGTCTCTCTGTGGTCATGCCAGCTCTTCCAAATCCAAGACAAGCTCGAAATCCCGGCTCTCACGTGAAACATTTCCGATGTTAAATGCTGGCAACAAACCACATTTTTTACAAAAAGCCCGACCTCGTTAGCCAAATAAAATACGGATGGGTGTTTTCAGCCCACGGGCTGCCAGTTTTCGGCCCCTGGTCAAGGCCTGGTGGTTTGATTTTCCAAGGCTGACTGTGCGCTTCCCACCTCTCTTCCCCCCGGTGCCCGCAGTTCAACATCTGTGCCAACAGCAGCCTCCACGACTACGCCCAGATCTTCCCCCAGAACAACCAGACCGTGGCGGTGGACATCTACCAAGGGGTAAGAGCGCGGCCCGGTGGGCGGGGAAGGGCGTGAGCACGCGCGGCAGGTCGCCCCGCCCGCCTCGGGGGCGGGGCCTGCGCGAGGGGCGGGGCCGCGGGCCTGACCACACCCGGCCGCCCAGGGCGTGATCCTGGGCTGCCTGTTCGGCCCCGCAGCCCTCTACATCTGGGCCGTGGGTCTCCTGGCTGCCGGGCAGAGCTCCACTATGACGGGCACCTACGCGGGACAGTTCGTGATGGAGGTGGGACCGGGGGCGGGCCCGGGGTAAGAGGTCAACGGGCACACGGGGCCCGGACACCTGACCTGTTGATCCCTAAAGCAGCCCCAAGGGTGCCATTATAAGCCCCACTTTACAGATGAGAAAACTGAGGTTCAGAAAGGTGAGGCGACTTGCCCGGGGGTGCAGACGTAGGACTAACGGGAGCCTTTTACCCAAAACTGTTTAGTCTTCAGCTACCTGCTTGGGAGAGGGACCTGCCCCCCTCCAACCCTCTTCATCTGTCCCCTCCCGCCAACTTGGGACGGAGATGCCCCCCATTTCACAGATGGCAAAAACAACGGGTGCCCCGGAGGCGTGAAGTGGACCCTGGGGTGTCTGGGGGTCCCCAGCCCTGCCCTCCGCCACCAAGGTGCCCACCCCACACCCCAGGGCTTCCTGAGGCTGCGGTGGTCACGTTTCGCACGTGTCCTCCTCACCCGCTGCTGTGCTATCCTGCCCACCGTGCTCGTGGCAGTCTTCAGGGATCTGAGGGACCTTTCTGGCCTCAACGACCTGCTCAACGTGCTGCAGAGCCTGCTGGTGAGCCGGGGGTCCCTCCACCTTGCCCCCTGCGGAGCTAAACAGGAACCCCAGCCTTCTCCCAGATGGAGCGGGCCTGCGGGGCATTATTTGTTTATATTCTATCTGCATGGTTCACATAATTCCCACAGCCTCCCCAAGAGGTACGAAACTCTATTGTTCCCATTTTACAGATGGGGAAACTGATGTACTAAGTTAAGTGATCGTGGAAAAGCTTGGATTTCAACTCAGGCAGTCTGGTGCCAGAACCCCCAAACTCTGTCTCCTGCTTTGGAACACCACAACCTTAAAGGGCATAGAGATGAGGAAACTGAGGTCAAACTGGAGCACTGCTAGCTCCTCCCCTCCTCGCCCTATTCTGAGGGCAAGGTGCCTCACCCCTATTGCCCCCTGCTCTCCCCAGCTCCCCTTCGCTGTGCTGCCCATCCTCACGTTCACCAGCATGCCTTCCGTCATGCAGGAGTTCGCCAGTAGCAGGTGAGTACTCTTCATGCCAAGCCCCGGACTTGTATTATCTCATTTACTCCTCACAACCAACCAGAGGTAGGAACTACCATTAATGCCATTATTCAGTTTAGGAGGCCAAGGCCCAGAGAGGTTAAGGAACTTGCCCAAGGTCACTAAGCTAGTAAGTGGGGAGAGCCGGGACTTGAACACTCCGGGTCTATTTCTAGAGTCTGAGCTCCCCACCCTCACCTTAAACTCTGCTCTTGCCGAATCCCACCAGTGTGGAGCTTGGAGGGCTCAGAGGGCCCAGGGGGGAAGAGGAGAGCTAGGTCAGCTCCAGGCTCCACCGCCCAGAGAAGCGGACTCTGTGTATCCCCTTTCCTCCCTGAGAGCCCAGGGCTGTCTATGGGCACTGGAGGAGGAGAAGGAGGAGCTATGGGTGGCCCAGCTGCATCCAGCCAGCCCTGACCCCACCCCCACCTGTCCCCCAGGCTGAGCAAAGCTGTCACCTCTTCCATCATGGCACTGGTCTGCGCCATCAACCTCTACTTCGTGGTCAGCTACCTGCCCAGCCTTCCCCATCCTGCCTACTTCGCACTGGTAGCCCTGCTGGCTGCAGCCTACCTGGGTCTCACCACTTACCTGGTACTGTGGGGCCAGGGGTTGCCTTGAGGATTGGGGAGGCAAGGAGAGAAGGCCACAGATGAGGGGTATTGGGGGGTGGGACTCATGGGAACTTACCCAGAGGTCCTGCCCCTCCCCCAGGTCTGGACCTGTTGCATCGCCCACGGAGCCACCTTCTTGGCGCATAGGTCCCACCAGCACTTCCTGTATGGACTCCCCGAAGAGGAGCAGGGGGCAAGGGGGACCTCTTAAAGAGCAGCTCCCACGGGGGGCAGACAGCTGAGCCATCTGGCCTGCTGGGTGGGGAGGGTGGGCAAAGAGGCAGCAAGATGGAGTGGGAGAGTTTGGGAGGCAGGGCAACTTGGGTTCCATAAACCGACCTGCTGCCTCCTGCTTGGACCAACCATTAACCTCAGGGTCCTCATCTGAGGACACTACCAACTTTGCAATGGGCATCGAGCACTTTTAACACAGTACCTGGCACTAGGGGATGAAAAAAAAAATCATTAAAAAATATTTATCAAGCATCTATAGGGGTGACCCTGATAGACCCCAGACCCATCCAGTGTGGGGGGGTGGGGGCAGGGGGAGGGACAGAGACTCCAAACTGGCATGTAAAATAGAGACTGATGAATGCTAAATAAATGTTAGTTGACCTCTCATCCAAAAGAGCGGTGGAACAGAAACCGGGAAGGGGGCACACAATCTCTGAAAACCATCAAGACCTCCCTACTAGAGTATCTGGTGCGCTCCTTCTCTTGGCTAAGTGGCCTCAACTTTCTTCTCCCGCCCTCAACCCATTTTTCAGGCAGTAAAACGGAGGCGCGGTTTTCCTCCCTACAAGCGCCAGGTCATAAGGAACCCAAGAGCCCGTGCCTCCGAGGCCCAATTCATTTGCCATCTCCCCAGGGGACCGGGCGGCCGGGACTCCCAGGCCGCGCGGTTAACGCTCCCGCGGTGCTAGCTCCTTGCTCCCTCTAGGGGCAGGCACTGTCCCGACCGCCGGCACTCGCCGCCTCGGCCTCACCCTTCCCGGCCTCGGGGGCGGGCACTGGGTCTCGAGCTCCGGGGGCCCCAGAATCAGCCCAGGCATGGAGGTGGGGGAGCTCTGTGGGCGGGGAGCCCCTCTGGCTCTATGGGAGCGGCCCCGCGCCCTTTCGCCCAGGGCAGCGGCTGCTCTTTACAGACGCTCCCTGGGCTGTTTCTAGGCTCCCCGGGTCCCTCCTCTTGTCTCCTCCCGTCCCTCGGACCCGAACTCCAGAGCCAAGAGCGCGGCGAGCAGAGGCAGGCGGGTCTTTTCCCTAGGTTAAGCCAGTGGCAGGGAATGTGCCTGAAAGCACCCCCACCTACACACACAAACACTGATTTCCCGGGAGCTGGGCAGAGTCGGCGGCCCGGCTCCGCGCTCGGGTTGGGGCGCTTGTTTATGAAAAGAATTTCCTCTTTCTTAAAAGGGCGACGATGAGAGTGGGGCCCTCATGGAGGGAAGATTGGGAATTGGTCTGGCACATCCAGGGCAGCGGCCGGAGAGGGTTCCTGGACGAGAGGGCCACTCACTCCTTCGGGCTTGATCCTGGAGAAGATGGGGCATACGCGAGCTGAAGGGGTGGGGTGGGGATGGGGGGAGTAGTGGAGAAAGCCATCTCCCAGATCTCTGGAGGTGCCCCACAGCTGTGCCCCTTGCATACTCCTCTTGTCAATTCATTAGGCATTAATTGGGTCCCAAGCCGTGTGCAAGGGCTTGTGCTAGAAGTGGGGGAGAGAGGCAACGTCCTGGATAAAGGAGATGTTGCTCTCCAGATGTTGCCACTCCAGCTGGGGAGATGGCTAAGTAAACAACAAAGACTCTGGGGTGGGATGAGATGAATGTGTGCAGCTAGACCTGGAAAGAGGGAAGGTTGCAGAGAAGGTAACTCCCGGTGAGGGTTTTCAAAGCTGAAAGGAGTGGAGGGCATCTGTCAAGGGGGCAGTCCAGTGTGTGTAGACACTGAAATCTTATGGGTCAGAACTGGAGGACCTTAGAGGGATGGGCAGGCTGGTCATGGGGATGATTCAGCCAAGGGCTCAGAACTTGTGGGTAAAGGAGATGGGGAGAGACAGGGACCAGAGGGCCAGGTAAAGGGGCTGCCCTGGGTCTGGGTGAAAGGGTTAGTAATGAGGCCAGGCCAAGGTCATTCATTCCCCGTCAAGGAGCCTCAATAAGGGCCTAGTCCCCTCCCCTCTGCACACCCACACTCACCCCGGCTGGCCGGGAGTAGCTCTGGTCCTGCCAGCCCCCAGCTCAGCTCTGACTTGGGGGAGGGAACGCTGAGTTGCCCTTCCGGGTGCTCCATCTAGCCCCACAGGTAGACTGGGGCCTGCTGGGGGCGCTCGGCCTCCAGCACTGCCCCCGGCCCTGGCCTAGGGCTGGGCTCTTGCCAGCCCCGCTTGGCAGAAGCTGAGGTGCTGGGCAGGAGGGCGCTTGTTGCCAGGCTGAGCCCAGCCGAGGCCCGGGGCTCCTGAAGCAAACGGACGAAACAGGTTAAATTGTGGGGGTAAAGAACCCCAGTTGCTGGGGTAGACTGAGCGAGTGTCTAGTGCGGAAAGCCACCCCCCCCCCCCCCCCCCCCGGCGAACTGACCCAGCAGCTGCTCTGACCCCACAAGGAGCCCTTGCGCTGCAGGGGGCCTCCTGACTCACCTCCGCACCCGGGAGGTGGAACGCAAGTGCACCTTGGCCCCGCCGCCCAGGTGCCTGGGAGGAGGAGGGGAGGTCTCCCGGGGGAGGAGACCCGCACCAGCAACGGCTTGGAGGGGCAACACGTGAGGAATGGTGTGAGCTCAGGGTGGCCCGAGGGTGGCGGCGGGGCGAGGGCAGAGGCCCGACACTGCCCGGTGCTGTCCCGCCTCAGCCTCGGCGCCTCTGAACCTCGCCCGGAGGCTTCCGGCCGGAAGGTGAGCCGCCTTCCCCAGGCCAGGGCGAGGCCGCAGGTCCTCTCGGCCCTAAGACCCACTTCCTTGTGCGACCCGCGCGGACCCGGCCTCGGCAGATGAAGCTGGGAGCCCGCCCCGGGGGCCGGGCCGAAGGGTAGGGGGCTCGGTTGTGAGGCTGGAATCCCGCCCCTGCCACTCGCTGTCCCTTCCCTTCCCAGGGCGCAGTCTCATTTGTAAACTGGGTAAGAGCGGGCCGTGCTGGGAGTCAAGGAGCAGGGGGCCCGAAGGCGCGGGCGAGCCGGCCCCCGGCGAAGCGCTCGCTGCACGTTGGCGCTGCGGTGAGGCTGACGCGCAGCAATGGCGGCCCTGCGGGCGCCGTCACTGCGGGAGGAGGGCCGTCGGGTCCAGCCTGGGGTGCGAGTCGCCGCTCCCGCCGCGGGGCACCCAGCGCGCGCGCCACCAGGCCGGCGCCCGCCCCCCTCGCCCGCCCCCTCGGCGGCCCGGGCCGACGCGCGCCGCGCTCCCCGCCGGCGGCTGGACGGGACAGGACGCGCCCGCCCCGCCCTGCCGCGGAGGCCCGTTGGGGAAGGAAGTGCTGAGGCGTGTTTGTCAGGGCCTGGCGTTATTATTATTTTTTTTTAAAGTTGTGAACACAAAATAGTAATGACGAGTGGAGGGAACTTCATAAAAAGAAAGAAAACAAAACAAAAACAAAAAACCCCTCTCAGACCTCGCGGCGCAGAATACGGGAGTTTCCCGCGCCCCCCCGCCCCGCGCTGGTCGGAGCGTGTCCCCCCCGAGCCGGGGGCAGCGAGGTTTAAAGTCCTCCTAGGTGAACAGCTGACGCCTGCGGCCCCCGGGTCGGGCACTGGGCCGACACGGACTGAAGTCCCACTGCGTGCGGGCGCCGCCTACTGTGTGCGGGCACTGGGAACAGAACCAAGCCCTAGTAACCCCTTTCTCCAGCAGTCGTAGAGCGGCCAGCTGGGCGCAGGGGGACCCGACCCTCCGAGAAGGCGGCATTTCAGCGAGATCCGGGGGGCGGGGAGGGGCGTTTGACTGCGCGTCAGGGGAGGAAGCGTGTCCCAGGCAGAGGGAACAGCACGTACGAAGGCCTGGAAGCTGGCACGCGCTCTTGCGGGAACGCTGGAGGGGTAGCGTGGGCACCGGGAGGTGGACGTGCGGGGCGCCCGGTGGAGCGGGATGGAGAGGTCGGCAGGGGCACCCCGGGTCGGGGAGCTGGAGTTTTCGCGCCCTACACACCCGGGTCACCTTGTTCCAAGACAGTCTGGTCAAGAGCATAATTCTGTGGATTTGTACAGCCGTTTGGGGCTGCGACCATTAGCCAGAAAAGAAGACTCACTTTATAAATGAAATGGCCGTATCCCCATTTCCCAGATAAGAAAACTGAGAAACGGTTAGTCCCTGGAATGTGCAGAGGTGGAGGCGCGCCGCCCTCGGACACTCCCGGGCGTGGGCGCTTCAGGCCGGCGGGCGGGCCCTGACCCCGGGCGCTCGGAGGCCTGGAACTGTGGGCCCGGCACCGGTCCCGCCACGCAGCCGCAGAGGCTCGGCCCCGCGGGCGGGCTGGAGGAAGAGAGGCGACGCCCCCCTGGAGCGCGGCAGGAACCCAGTGCAGCCCGCCGGCCCCAGAAGTGATGAAAGCGGCGGCCGAGATCAGGTCACGCCGAAGCCGTTGCCCTTTTAAGGGGGAGCCTTGAAACGGTGCCCGGGTTCCATGTTTGCATCCGCCTCGCGGGGAGGAAACTCCATGTTGTAACAAAGTTTCCTCCGTGCCCCCTCCCTCCCCCTCCCCCCTTGAGCCTGGCTCCCCTCCCCTCCGAAGCTCGCGGGGATCCCTCCCTCCCACCCCTCCCCTCCCCCCCGCGCCCCGATTCCGGCCCGAGCCGGGGGGGAGGCCGGGCGCCCGGGCCAGACAGCGGCCGGAGCGGAGAGCGCCCGGCCCCATGGACAGCTCGGCCGTCATTACTCAAATCTGCAAGGAAGAGTCGCGGGGCCCGCTGCGGGGCAAAGGTACCGGGGCCGCGGGGTGGGGGCTAGAGCCCGGGCGCCGCGGGATGGGAGGAGGAGGGGGCCGGGACCTCCCCCGCGCCGCCGCCGCCCCGGGTGCTCGCCTGGGTCCGGACCGACTCGGGGTCGGAGCTCCCAGTCGCCGAGGGAGCGAGGACGGAGTTTGAACTCGCAAAGGCTCAGAGACTTGGAGCCAGGCCTCGCGCCCTTTGGGCGCTCCAATCGTCTTGAGGTGGGGAAACTGAGGCAGGGCTAGAAAGGGGACTCCTTCGGGGTCTTCCGCGCTGGCTGTGCGCAGCGTCCAGGCGTTCACCCATCTCCCCCCACCCCGCATTGGCGCCAGTGGAGCTGGGAGATGGGGGGGGGGGTTGGAGTGGGCGCCTTCAGGCCACCAATGAGACTCCGCCCCCTCTGTGCTGCGGTCCGGTTGGGTCCGGGGAGGGGGCGCGGAGGTGACAGCGAATTAGGGAGGGTTGGAAGGTTCTCCCGCCAACAGACAACCACGTCCCCAACAAACTTCCGCGTCACGCGTGGAGGCGCCAAGCCCCTCTGAGGTACAGAGAGGGGGCAACCACTTCCAGGGGTCGCCAGCGCTCCCGCGGGGAGAGCCATGCGCGGGGCTGGGCACGCGGCTCCCGGGCTGCAGGCCCCTGGGCGCCGGGCCTGTGCACACACGCAGGGACCCGGGAAGCCACCCCGCCCCGCCCCGCCCCGGGGCCTGGGGCAGAGGAGGGGGACGCGCGGAGGATGAGTCTGTCAATCAGTCCCGCAGGTGGCCCGCTTCAGGTTGGAGGTCCCGGCGGGTTGGGGGCGATGGAGGCGGAGCGACAGATGGCCCCGGGGACACTGGCCTCCGGCCACTGACTGCGTTGTTGTGGTCCCCACCCCCTGCCTCTGGGCCCGGCCTCAGGAAGGACTTTGGACTCAGAGGCAGGGAGAAGATACGGGGGAGGGCAGGAGTGGGCGACAGGACCTCTAGTTCTCTTTGGTAAGGTGGCCTGGGGGTAGGAGGGCAGAAGGCGCCCCCCCGCTAGCGATCCCTCGGCCATATTTCATCCCAGCAGCGGTAGAAGCTGGGAGGAGAAGAAAGGTGCTCTCCTGCCCTCTCCTCTGGGCCATCCGCTTCCTAAGGCGGGTACCTTTATGCCCACACTACACCCATTGTGGGGGAGGGCCTGAAGCAAATGCTCAGGCATTTCAGGGAGGCCTGGGGCCCATCGCAGGCCCCCCACCTTAGCGTGTCTCCCTCCCAGCCCAGGGCTTCGCACCTGGTCACGTTTGCGTTCCTCAGCAGACCTTTGGGCACGTCCCCACCTTGGGGCTCTCCCTTCCAGGTGACCAGAAGTCAGCGGCTTCCCAGAAGCCCCGGGGCCGGGGCATCCTCCACTCTCTCTTCTGCTGCGTGTGCCGCGAGGATGCGGAGGCCCTGCCCGCCCACAGCGGGGCGCCCCTGCTGGTGGAGGAGAATGGCACCGTGCCCAAGGTGCGTGGTACCCAGGTGGGGTTTGCAGGGGCACCTGGGCCCCTCCGCAGGAAGGGCTCCTGGCTGTGCTGTGTGTACAGTGGCTGGGAGGTACAGAGAAGGAGGGGGAGAGGTGGGCCTCCCCTGCCGGGCCTCCCAGCCTGCTGTGGGGTGGCGGCGCCTCAGCTAAGGGATGACTGAAATCTCCCCTCATAGGTACAAGTTTTTCTTCACCTTGGTTTGGCAGGAGGAGCAGTGAGACCCAGAGAGAGAAGCACCCTGCCCAGATCCCGGAGTTGGGGGGGCCACCCTGGGAAGAGGGGGGAGAATCTGTGGGGGGGTAGGGCTGGAGCTTGAGAGGGGTGCCCCAGCCCACCCTTTATCTCCCATAGCAGACCCCAGTCCAGTACCTGCTCCCCGAGGCCAAGGCCCAGGACTCTGACAAGATCTGTGTGGTCATCGACTTGGACGAGACCCTGGTGCACAGCTCCTTCAAGGTGGGCCCTGCCCAGCAGCCCTCAGCCCCGGCTCTCTGAGGGGTCCTGCCCTGGGCTGGGTTGGGGGCTCCTGGCTCCAGCTCCAGCCACTCTTTTCCCCCCACAGCCAGTGAACAATGCCGACTTCATCATCCCTGTGGAGATTGATGGGGTGGTCCACCAGGTGAGGGCAGGAGGAGGGGGTGGTGGGCTTGGCTCGGCTCATCCAGACCCAGGCTCCATCCCCCATCCTGAGATCCCAGGATGGGGCTCTGAGAGCCTGTGGAAGGCCTGAGGCTCAAAGAGGGTTGGAGACTGGCCCAAGGTCACACCGATGGTCAACGACTTGACCTGACTCCAGGGCCTGCACAAAGTGGGGTTTCCTCTTTTGCTACACCCCCTTGCCGTGCCCCCTCACCCCACCCTGCCCGGGACCCAGTTCAAGTAATTCAGGATAGGTTGTGTGCTGTCCAGCCTGTTCTCCATTACTTGGCTCGGGGGCCGGTGCCCTGCAGCCCTGGGGTGAGGGGGCCACCCCCAGCCCCCTGCATTTGGCCAAGGCCGTGGTGGGAGAAGGGACTGGGAATTAGTGCTTCCACATGAGGTAGGGCCAAACCCGGAGTCGGAAGTTCATCTTGATCCTCTTTTGGGAGGGTGAGCGCTGGGAGCAGCCTGCCCGCTGTGTCCCTCTGCCTCCTCCACCCAGTTCCCTCCCAGCCCTCAGCACGGCCCCCACCTCCCCTCAGGCCTGTCCCGGCAGCCCCCTCACTGGCATACCCCCCAGGTGTACGTGCTGAAGCGGCCCCACGTCGATGAGTTCCTGCAGCGAATGGGCGAGCTCTTCGAGTGCGTGCTCTTCACTGCCAGCCTCGCCAAGGTAAGTGTCCCCCCGAGGGATCCCGGCAACCTGCCCTTCCCTCCACTGGCAGCATGACCCTGGGGTCACCCTTGGCCCCAAGATGACCCACGTTTCCTCCCCCCCCCTTCCAGTACGCAGACCCAGTAGCTGACCTGCTGGACAAGTGGGGGGCCTTCCGGGCACGGCTGTTTCGTGAGTCGTGTGTCTTCCACCGCGGGAACTATGTGAAGGATCTGAGCCGGCTGGGCCGAGACCTCCGGCGGGTGCTCATCCTGGACAACTCGCCCGCCTCCTACGTCTTCCACCCAGACAATGCCGTGAGTGCCAGGCAGGACAGGCCTCAGGCTCCCGGGTCCCAGCCAGGCTGCGGCCGGGGCCTGGGGTGGAGGGCTCCCACATGGGCTGGGGTGCATGCTGGGCAATCCATTTGAGCCCCGTTAGTGAGCCATAGCACTTAGTGGGTTTCGATTGGGATTTTTAAAAAATTGAAGTAGGATCGGAAATACTGGAGTGCATTGCAGACAGTGAGGTTAGGCATCATTTCATGAAACTTTTGCTTTGTTGCCTATGTGTTTTACTGTCAAAAATGTTTATAAACTGTGAGTGACAGGAAGCTGGCCCTCTGGGTGGGACTTCCAGAAGCTGGCCGGCCTGGACATTCTGCACTCAGGGCCACCAACCCCCTCACTGCCCTTCACCCATCTCCCCAGGTGCCGGTGGCCTCGTGGTTTGACAACATGAGTGACACGGAGCTGCATGATCTCCTTCCCTTCTTTGAGCAGCTCAGCCGCGTGGACGACGTGTACTCGGTGCTCAGGCAGCCGCGGCCTGGGAGCTAGTGAGGCGGGATGGGGCCAGGACCTGCCCCTGACCAATGCCCACACCTCCTCATGCGTGGACTTGGCGGCACCCACTGCTCTTCTCTAGGAAGACCCATCGGCCACCACACCCAGGGCCATGGGGCAGCGGGCGTCTCCCTCCCCGGCCTCACCAGGCTGCGCAGGGGGCAGCAGCCTTCACCGAGGGCCGTGAGCCTCTGGGTCTCCACGTCCGTGCCTTAGATTACCTGTCCCCTTCTCGAGGACCTGGGGGGGGGGCCTGCGTGCCACTCCCCCTTTCTCTCTTCTCTCTGCGCTGCCATGTTTCTCTGCTGCCAAATTGGGCCCCTGGGCCCCCTCGGGTTCTGCTTTGTTGGGAGGAGCACTCCTGCTGCCCCGTGCCTTGGCCCCCCCCAGCCCAGGAATGGTGGGAACAAAGTGCCTTGCCTGGATCCCCTTCCTCCCTGCCCAGCTTGCCCAGAGGCATGGGCATGATCCTGGTCAGCTCTTGCCTGGACCGGCCCACAGCTCACTGCAGTCTAGGCTGGTCAGGGAAGAACCCATCTCCCCCCCTTTCCCCTCCCTCTGCCCCGGGGACTGATACAGGCCTCCACCCCCATCTCTGCCTGGGAGGAAGAAGAGGGGAGATGGTTTGATACCATCTGTGAAGGGAGCAGGGGGTCTATACTTCAGGACCCGAGTCCAGGGCCGATGGCTGAGGACTGCTCCCTCTGCCACCCCAGCCCTGCCCCCTCACATCTGCCTTAAATACCTGCAACCAGGCCTTGGGGCTTGGTGCCCCCAGCTGTGAGTGTGGGGCCATAGGCAGGACCCCATGTGGTGCCATATAAATATGTATATGTGTATATAGATTTTTAGGGGAAGGGGAGGGGTCAGGGTTGAGACACCCTGCCCACACCCCTTTCCTGGGCCCGGAAATTGAGGGGAGGGAGGGAAAGAATTTTTACATTTTTGAAAAATTACTATATTCTGAATGAAACAAGCTGGGCCGAGGGGCCCCAGGCCCTGACCTGTCCCTCACATCCCTTTGCTAAATTCATTCAACCATCATTTATTGAGCACCTTTTCTGTGCCCAGCTCTGTGCTAGGCCCACCAGCCAAGGGGGGTGGGGGTTGTCTCTATAACACCTAATCCGTGCTTCCCCCACCCACCTCACTCTTCACCGGTGCCTTTGGGGGATCTGCAGGAAGTGGGACCCTTTTTGTGGGACTTGGGGGTCTCCAGGAAGCCTGGCCAAGCTGCCCCCCTCCCCGGTGCCAACTCACACCCTGCAGCCCCCTGCCACAACTCCTGCTAGCTGGGGGCAGCTCCCGGGACGCTGCTTTCCAGCTCTGACTCCTATATCCTATATCTGGAACCCTTCCCCTTATACGCTACGTCTGGAGGGCACGGCCATGGGTTCTTCCCCAGGGCCTAACGGTTAGGGAAACCTACAGACTAGTGCCAAGGGGGACGTCAAGGGGAGATGTGCCCTCCCCACGATAGCATGTTGGTGGGGGCGGGAGGCGGGTTGGCCTGAGTCCGCGGTCCTCCCGTTATAAGTGCCTTCTCTTACCGAGAGCCCCACGTGTGGTGAAAACTAAAGAGAAAGCCAGCCCCCACCCCCCAATCCTGCCTCCGTGGTTACTGGCGGGTCGGGTTGAAATGGGGTGAATGAGTGCGTGTCTGGTGTGTGACTGCTGTGCCCCTTGGGGCGTGGCTTGCTTCACCCTTGCAGTGGGTGGTAGTGGAGGGAGCAGCGGCCCTAGGCGCCCTGGAGCTGGGAGTGTGAGGGCGGCTGCGGGATTGAAAGCACAATTTCCGGTGAGATCAGTGTGTGCGTGCTGGTGTGCTAGCTAGTTATTCTCTCTCTCAGTCTCAGTTACCAGATCTGCAAAATAGAGAGTCTCCGCAGAACTGGTCAACTCCCCGGCCACAGAGGACTCGCACCATTAGCACAGAGCAAAGCTGAAGTACCTGCGCAGGGACGTCCCTGCAGCGCCCTGGGAGACCGGGGGGCGGGGCTCGGGGGGCTGCCGAAGCGGGGTGGGAGGAGGGGGAAGCATTACAGGGAAGCCGAGTTCAGCTCAAAACGGAAGACCTTTTTTTGCCGGCGCTGACGCGGGCTGGCCTGAGAGGTAGCTCCCACCTGTCCCGGGCGCTGCGCCGCTGCAGGGGCTGGCTGGCCCAGGCAGCTGGGGCCCCGGGGGGCCGGGGTCGGGGAAGGTTCAGCTCCGCCGCCCGGCTCCCCCAGCCCGCCCCGGCCTCTCGGTACCCATTGGCCGTGCCCTCGCCCGAGCCTCCGCCCCACTTCCTGCCCGAGCCCCTCCAGCCCGGGCAGCACTTCCTTTGTAAAGCTGGGCAGCCCCGGGCCCCGGCAGGAAGTGCCCTCCCGCCCTTCTCAGGCCCAGCCCCTCCGGCTCCCCGTGATGGCCACTAGAGGCCTCTGTCCTCAGGACGCAAGGGCTCCCGGCTGCTGGCCCTCCCCTGCCCGACAACCTGGACGCAAGACACTCTGGCCCCCCGCCCACCCCAGGGGCTGGAGAGAGGAAGCCCCGCCTTATTGGTCCCTCCGCCGGGAGTGGGGAGCTCCTGGCGCCTCCCCCACCTCCCCAATCACACATGGGAGAAGGGGGAAGGCTGCCCCTTCCAGTGTCGGCCCCTGGGCCCCCAGCTCCGCCTCCCCACCCCTCTTCACCTTACCTTGTGAACGCGGCCCCAGGCTGCCTGCTGGTGCCCCAGCTGCTGCTCTGAGGGAGTTCTGCAGTGTGTCGGCCCCCACCCCATCACCACCACGTACACACACTCCTTTTCTCTGGTAGAAAAGAGCCTGAGCCTAGAAGCTCCCACCTGGGAGGAGAAGCCTGTCCTGGCATCAGCTCCAGTCTGGACTGGAGCACAGGGCCTTGGGGAGGGGGAATACCCAGTCCTCCGTGGGCTCTGCCCTTGTCCTGCTCTATTTCCTGCTCTCCATGCAAACACTGGGTTCCCCAAATTTGCATCCCAGAGGCCCAGAAAGGCGGGGGAGACGCCAGGGCTGCGGACTTTGAATGAGACCGCAGTCAGCCCTTCCCCACTGCCGCCACCTACACACCCTTCACCCACAGAGTTCAAGGCAACCACATGTATCAGGCGCTTACTTGATGCCAGGCACGGTGCCAGGACCCGGGGATGCCGTGGCTACTAGCTCTCAAGGAACTCTCACCCTAGTGTGGGAGAAAGGAAAACGTCAACAGACGAGCTAAAAACTGAGATGTGATCAGTGCATCACATGGGAAGTGTGGGATCACAGGGTGATACCTCGCCCAGTGGGGCACTGGGGGATTGGCAAAGGCTTCCTGCAGAAGGCTCAGCTCAGAGGATTTTGGAAAGATTGGGGAGGAGGTGGTCTGAGGAAGTGGGATGCACCAGGAGAGGAAGCCACGTGAGCAAGGCCTTCAGAGGCAGCCCATAGCAGGGAGTGTTGGGAAATGACAAACATTCTGGAATTGTACTCCAGAAGAGGGTCCTGTGGGAAATGAAGCTGCAGGAAGCAGGAGGGGCCAGATACTGCAGCTCCGTAGTCAGACCCAGGGAATGGCTTTTTCCTTGCAGGCAGCGGGAGCCATTGCAAGATGTAGAGGGATGCTGAGCCGGAGAGGGGCACACTCAAATCTGGCAGCTGCACGTTGGGGCCTGAACCAGGAGTAAGGGGACTTGAGACCCTATAGGGAGACTTCGGCTGTGGGTCTGAAGCTGGAGGATGAAGGCCTGAAATGAGGCAGAGGCAGAGTGACAGAGAAGAAGGAAGGGTTGGATGTGAGATAGGACATAAAATTGGTAGGAAGTGGTGGCTTCGGGGGGGCAGAAGTGACAGGGAGTGAGGAAGGCAGCCTTACTTCTGGCTTTGGAGATGTCAGCTGTGAAATGATCTCTGACAGAGCCTGGCACGGGGCAGATCTTCACTATTGTTACACAAACACACAGAGCATGTAGGGAAACTGGCATCCTGATACAACACTGCTGCCATCAATGGACACTCCTTCACTAGTCATTGCCCCTGTACTGGGGGATTGTTGCTGCTCCATTAGAGAATGTGGCCGAGCTTCCCAGGACAGGCATCCAACAATCCTTCAGCCATTGTGTGAGTCTCCACCCACTGTGGCAATGCCCCATGAACGTCTGAACATATTTATATACCTTATATGTATGCCCAAATGAACTTCTTCTCATGCAACCCCCATCACTGACACTGCACTCCATTGATCCTCCCCTGCCTTAGTTGTAACCCTTCTGTGATCCAAAACTTCTTCAAAAATGAAGCCAAGAATGTTGCCAAATTCGATTAATAGAAAAATGAAATGATAATGATAGGTTTAAACATAAGACATAAAAATAAAAACATAAAAATAAAAAGTAATTGCAGTGGAGCAGGTGTAGCTCAGTGGCTGAGTGCCTGCTTTGCATATACAAGGTCCTGGGTTCAATACCCTAAGAAATAAATAAAACTTGTTTTAAAAAAAGTAATTGCAAAAGGAGAATTACAAAAGGAGTAGAAAGTGGTAAATAAAAAATTAAAAACTTTCGTGCTGCCAGTGCACTCCAAGATTGCTTCAAATTGCAAAATGGAAAATGTGTTTTATAGTGGGTTTACCTGGCAGTCACTACATCACTGATAGTGTGACAACTTGACTTCACAGAGCTTCCTGCTGTGATGCACTGTGAAGTATGCAGCATTACCTTTGACCAAGCTACTCAGAGTGTGGTCCATGGACTGGCACATCAGTGTCACCTGGGAGCTTGTCAGTATGGCAGAAACTTGGGTTCCACCCAGACACATTGAATCAGAATCTGCATTTTTTAAAGCTTCCCAGGTGATTGTTAGGACATTACAGTTGAGAAGCACCGGCCTAAAAAGTATTCTTGAAAAAACAGCTTTTAACCAGAATCTGATCAAACCTTTAGATATAACTGCTGGTTTATGGGAAATAAAGGAGGAAAAGGAGCAAATTAAGTAATACCATAAGGAAAGACTCTACAGAATATGAACATCTACAAAACAGTCCTGGACTCAGGAAAGTCAATGTCATGAAAAAAAAATGGTGGAAAGACTGTTCTATATATATATATATTTTTTTTTTTCCCTCTTATGTGGTTTATTCAGTTTTTTTTATTTTGTACATTTAATAATTGAAAATATAAACAATTAAAAACGAAAAAGTAAACACAGATGAATAAATATATACATTTCTCAGTTAAATGTACTAGATACATATAAAAATTTTTTTGAATCAAACAATATGTTACACAATATATTTGGTTCATAGTAACACATTCATACAGTATTTGTCCTTTTGTGTCTGGCTTGCTTCACTCAACATGATGTCCTTCAGGGTCATCCATGTTGCCATATGCTTTACGACTTCATTTCTTCTTTTTTTTTTAAAGGTTATTTATTTATTTATCCCCCTCTTGCTGCTTGTGCTCGCTGTGTCCATTTGCTGTGCGCTTTTCTGTGTCTGCTTGCCTCCCTTTGTTGGGACATCTTGCTGTGTCAGCTCACCGAGCCACGCGGGCTGGCTTGCCTTCACCAGGAGGCCCCAGGAATTGAACCCAGGGCTTCCCTTATGGTAAACGGGGGCCCTATCGATTGAGCCACATCCGCTTCCCCATTTCTTCTTATAGCTGCATAATATTCCATCGTGTGAATAGACTACAGTTTGTTTATCCATTCGTCTGTTGATGGACACCTGGGTTGTTTCCAACTTTTGGCAATGGTGATAATGTTGCTATGAACATCGGTGTGCAGACGTCTGTTCGTGTCACTGCTCTCAGTTCTTCTGGGTATATACCCAGTAGTGGTATTGCAGGGTCACATGGCAAGTCTATATTCAACTTCTTTAGGAACTGCCAAACAGTCCTCCACAGTGGCTGTACCATTCTGCATTCCCACCAACACTGAATAAGTGTTCCTATCTCTCCACATCCTCTCCAACACTTGTAGTTCTCTGACTTTTTAACAGTGGCCATTCTGATAGGTGTAAAATGATATCTCATTGTAGTTTTGATTTGCATTTCCCTAATCATGAGTGATGTTGAGCATTTCTTCATGTGTTTTTTTTT
>JAQZBX010059963.1:0-17409 GCA_029593785.1 Cabassous unicinctus
GATTTTGTGATAATCAGGGCAGGCTAAACATTCACTATATTAGAAACCATACATGTGTCCCCAGACCTAGTTTTTCTCCAAAGGTCTGGTTTTTAGAATGCTGCAGATAAACTAAGCCTGATTTATTATATGACCATCCTGTATGGGAAAAGACTGTAACTTTGGGTATCTTTGTTCAACCTTAAGTGATATAGCAGGGGTACAGAGGTGGCTCGGGTGGTTGTGAGTCCATCTCCTATATGGAGGGACCTGGGTTCAAGCCCCAGGACCTCCCAGCAAAAATTAAAAAGAGAAAAATATAGACAGCTTGTGGGCCACCAGACCCTGTGTGCGGGTGCACTGACAGGCCCCGTGAGCGGGTGAGCTGCCAGGCCCCATGCGCAGGTGTGCCGCCAGGCTCCACAAATGGGTGAGACATCAGACCCTGTATGCAGGTAAGCTGCCAGGCCTCACGAGCCATGCAGCAAGATGATGACATAACAGGAGAGTGACACAAGGGAGAACCAAGACAAGACACACAGAAGAACCAGGAACTAAGGTGGCACAGGTGGTAGGATGCCTCTCTCCCACATTGGCAATTCCAAGGTTTGTTTCCCAGTGAAGACAGGAGGAGAAGGATGAGAAAAGAGGTCAGGAAATAGACATAGAGACTTGCCCAGTGAATGGACACAGAAACAGCAAAAATGGGGTTTGGAGGGGGTAAAAGTGGATAAAAGTAAATAAATAAGTAAATAGTTCCTCAAGCAGACGCTTCTGAGGGCACTAGAGACATCTGAACACTATAGGCAAGGCAGGAATTTGGCACCCTGTCAGTGGGCCTTACCTTGGAATATATGATAACCTATCTCCCCAATGTATTATAGTTGGACTCATTTATAATTTTCCTGCACAAGGTTCTTATGCCTCTTTTATTTAAACCTATAATTAGCACTATTCCTATTAAATATATGTCCCAGACATTAAATCTTCTGGCTACTCATATGCCAGTAAAGCCCTGAATCTCAGCAGAGTTGCAGCCAACACCTATCCTCCAGTTCATTGGACTCACCCAAGACAACTAACCAGAGGATGATGATGAACAATGTCCATCCCCCAAAACAAAGAGTATCTACAACTGCAAGCAATACAGTTTCACCCATCTGCCTGATGAGATCTAAGCCCCCTCTCAACTTGAAGCAGAGTGGGCAATACCATCCCCAAATCCTCAATATTGAGGAATGAATAAACATAAGGGGGGGATGCAACTATGGGCAAAGTAGGCTTATTATTCTAGTAATGGAAGAATTTATAACATTGATATAAAGGCAGGTTCTGAGGGGAGGGAAAGGAAAGAATCAGTGTAACATGGGGCATTTTTGGGACATTGGGATTGTTTAGGATGACATTGCAATGACAGATACAGGCCATTATACATTTTGTCAAAACCTATAAAATTGTGCAGTGCAAAGTGTAAACCATAATGTAAACTCTAGACCATGGTTAGTAGCAATGCTTCAATATGTATTCTCATCAATTGTAACAAATGTACCACACTAATGAAAGATGTTGTTAATGTGGAAAAGTGTGGGAGGGGGAGAAGGGGAAGTATTTGTGAATCACACATATTTTTGATGTAACATTTATGGAACCTAAAGCTTCTTCAAAATTAATAATAATAATTTTAAAAAGGAATGTCTGTGAAGATAGTAGATCCCTTCACCAAAGACTCTTAGAGATTTGAATATTCTCAAGTCATAAAATTCACCCCTGAGGTTTTGGGGAAGAAAGATGGAGAATGCTCTGGATGTATTGGTGAGTGTCATAGGATACCTACTCAATGACCAGAACATCAGAGTGTATGTGAGAAATGTCCAACATTGGGAAGTCTTTGTAGAAGCAATGTTCTCAGAGAAAGCTCCATTTTGGTTAGAACAGGAAAGTGAATGGAAATTTCAGAGATGTTTTTGGGAACATAAGGAAATTTACTAAATACTGATGATAAGTTCTAGAGGGTAGTGAAACTATTCCAAAGTTAATTGAAGATGGAAATTGGGCTAAGAGAAGGGGATGTGCACAACCAAATGCTAATTAGAGCCTCAGTGTTGAGGGCCTTGTTTTACTGTTGTCCCTGACATCAAGAAGTTAGTACAAGAGGTCTCAATAGTGAATATCCTGTCTGTGCTAAGGACAGGGAAGAGTAGGGACCTAATCATGATAATTCAGTGTTTGGGAGTCCCATTTTCCTAGTGATCAATGCATGAGTGGGAATATTGTCTTATTTTGAAACAAATACACAAACAAACAAGCACAAACTCCTGAAATGCATGATTGCAAAAGTGCAGAAAAAATATATATCTTATTTATGGAAGATTTACTAACTAGTTGCTTGATTAAATACATTTATAAACTATTTTAAACCATCACTCAAATACTACAAGAAATGATAAGCTGCATTTTAATTTTTTTTTGTTCTGCATTATTATTTTGAGTACAATTTGCTCTTAAACATATTTTCTTTTTTAGACAGTGTCTGGTTGATGCTTTAGTTCAGCTTCTGTAGAAAATAGAGCCTGAGGGAAAACTTGCCTGTTAAAACTCTATTGGGGCATGCAATCCCATGGAAGCAAGAATAAGGGAAAAAGGCAAGTAGGGAAAGTAAAGAGAAAAAATATGCATTACTAAATAAAAAAAAAAAAAAACCAATATAACTGATTCCATGGTCTCACAGGTCCTTATCAGAGAGGCCAAATGAGCTTACTGAATCTCAGTACTGTCTATCCAAAAGGAATAAAGTAGAAAAACTTAACTCCTGAATCCCTTACATCTCTAGTTTCTCAGTTGTCAAAGTCCAACCCATGGAGAAGTAACTGTTCCACACTTCTGGATTGCCCTTACAGGCAGCCATCAGGGAAGTCAGATTCTACACAGTAAGTAAAGATACAATAAGTAAGGAGACACAGAGACCTTTCTTGGTCATTTGGTGGCATGCAAGACTATTTAAATTTTTATTACAATGGAGGAAGTAGCAGCAACTTGATTTTTGGATTCTGGAATACTGTGACCACTTGCTAAGGCCACTTAGGTGGGATAGGAAAGCAAGTGTCCAAGACCTGAGGAGATACATGTGCTGAGTGAAGTATAACTTCTCTTTAGGCTTGTAGCCACTCACATCTTTTTAGAATACATGAAACAAGTATGATAACAAAAAGCTTTACTTGCCTAAGTGGTTTAGTACTAGCCCAATCCTTCAGTTTCAAGAACAGCATTCCCCTGAAAGATTAAAGAAAATTAGCAAATCAAGCTAATTTGCTATGGGAGGATTCTAAGTGTTATCCATCACCTTGTCTTGTCCAGGACAGTATTTCAGTTGGGATGACTCAGACCTCCATTTGCCTTTTGCTTGTTGGGCCATAGTTGCTGCCATTGCCCCTTCATCATTATTGCAAGGTACAAAAAGCACCAAAACACAACCAATAGCATTGTCAATGTTCCAAAAATATTACTCACTGGTCCCTTTGTTTATCAGCAAATGGAGATCTTGAAGAAAATAAAGGACATCTCCTCTAGCTTGTATAGCAATTTGCTTGTCTTCTAGCTCAAAAAACTCAAATGGCCAAGTTGTATTTGTATCTTACCATTTAGTGAAATCACACTTTCTTCTAAGGCAAAATGATTTCCTAAATCCTAAAGTTGTGAAGATGGGAAGCACAAATTCCACAAGTGAGTAACTAGGGATGATGAGGAAGGTGAGTCTAACCCTTTGAATTCCAGATTCAGATTATTCCAAACACAAAACCACCTATAGTTAGTGCTCAGTGTTGGAGTATTAAGGTATACTGTAAAAGAGTGAACATGAAACCATGCACTCATTGCCATTCTGTGGTATAATGGGTCCCATAGCATGAGGCCAATTTGTGGGATACACAAATTGTATGAGCACTGGTGTAGGTGGAGTCCTAGTGTACAGGGAAGGCAAACCCATATCCAGAGTGTATGTATTCTGTTAAGGAAAAATGTTATCCCCCACAAAGGCAGAAGAAGTTCAATGTAATAAAACTGTCACAAGTTGCCGGGGGGTATATATGAGAAGTGGTAACATGCTGAAGTCTCTGCCACTGTTAGGTAGGACATCCAGTCGTTGCTGTAGCTAGATCAACTTCAACAAGAAGGAATTTATGCTTTTAGGCCCACATGGTGCCTGGTTTCTACTATCATCGATACTTTCTTCATGAGCCCATTGTGCCAAGCACTAGGGTTTATAAGGAAAGATGATGGTTGATATTCACAGGATGAGAATCTGTCTATTTGAGACAATAACATCCTCTGCAGTGGGTAATTTCTTGACAACATTAATATGAGGCACAGAGAGCCACATACATTACTCTCCTTCCTCTAGGTTCTAGCTACATGATTCTTCCTCAGACTTCCTTGACACTGGAATTTCTAATCTTGTTTCTTTCAGATCCCTGAACAACAACCAACCCATTTGTCTCTGCATAGGAGTAAGTATATACCCCAAGGTGAGGCCACTTTTCCCTTCAGATAATTTAAATAGCAATTTTAATGTGTGCAGCCCTACCTAGTATGAAGATTCCCTTTACCACTGCTCATTATGGCCACCTCAGTATGGGACTCTATTATAGCAACTGTATAGTTGAAGCTAATGCTAATGGATTATACCAACCCGTCTGTGAGCCATGGTCAAATATTCTTTCCATCAAAATGAGTTGAGAAAGAAGGGTCAGTGCAACAAAGGTAGGTGGCAGGGGAATCTAGGAAATTTCTTCATGTAGTTTGCCAGTGCCATCTGGACTAGCTAAGGGTGAGAATAAATTAAGCTAGCCTGACATCGTGACTCAGTAGGCCAGATAATTTCTAACTTCTATCTCCTGGATGACTAGATGTAGTCATTTGGTATCCATCAATACCATGGAGCTGTTTTCCAAATGGAGAATGCTTTCTAAATGTTTTCCAACCTCTGCTGCAGAAGGTATAGTTTTGTTCTGGTATTATAGGAGTCTACACATAATTATATTTTGTTAGGACTTGTCAGAAACTCTACAAATCACCCTTATCCATCAGAGTTATCCTAAACAATTGCATGTGTTAGGTCATATGGCAAAATAACAGTTTTAATCCTAACCTGGATATGCTGCAAATCCTACTTTTTTTCTTTGTGCCACAACTGATACATGGGACACAGAACTATTTTCAAGGGTTGTAAATGCTGCCTCTAAAATCAGAATGACCCGTAAGACTTTGTGGCCCCTTCTTAGTGGTAGGAGGATGAGATGTGAAAACTCTTTTTTTATCCTTAAGAGAATGTCCTGGCATGCTACAAATCAGTGACCATAAAACCTTCACTATGTGGCAAACTTCTGAATCATTGTTAACTTTGTCTCCCACCCTCTGGCACACATGCATCTTACTAGAATCCTAGTGTACCTGCCACTTCCTAGTCAACAGTTTCGATGAACCTGACACCACTGATATTTTGAAGAATATGCTGTTCTGCAAATGTCAAGACAATCAAGCGATATAGACAAGCCATTGGATTCAAATGGAAGTAATAATTTAACTTTAAATTTCTTGATGGTAATTAAGATAAATCAATATAATTGTTTTGTATACTATTTGTTCTTATGATCCTGGGCTCGTCTTATAAAAAATTAAGACAATTGAGAAGGATGTGATTCTGTCAGTCCAAAAATCCTCAAATCTGGTTGTCCATTGCAACCATCTACAAAGCATTTGATACTGGGCCCCATACTCGAGAGACTTTTTTTTTTTTTTTTAACTGATTTGGAGTGGAGCTAAAGCAAGGGTTATTTTTTTTTAAGTTTTCCAAGTTGTTTCTAATGTAAAGACAAGAGTTGAGAACTACTGTAATTAGAACCTTGGAGAAGAGACAACAAATATCAAGCCCAGGAATATAATTTATCAAATATCCATAATTGGCTCTGCTCCTAGATTAGAAAATAATAAATTTCTAAAAGGGATAGCCAATCATCTCCAAACCACCATCCTCTAAGAGATAAGTAATTATATAATTTTAATCTCATTTATTAATGGGCTAATGGGCTTAGCCCTTTAGCATCAGGACCCTAAGTAGCAGACAGAGCTCCTGGTAAAAAAAAAGTTACCCCATTTCCTCTACAGGACTTTGGAATTAAACATGGTAAGGGAGTTGGAAGGACTGATGTACAAACATACACTTATATATGTGATTTTTAGTGTTTGCTGTATTTCTAACAATTTATGACATTTGAAATTTGTTTTGGGTTTTCATTTGCTTAGTATTTGATGTTCTAGTGATGTAGAAACCAAGGTACTGTTCATAATTAAACTCAATAAATGTTTTCAAACAATCCCATTTCTGAGTAACATTTTAATCACTGGGATAACAAAAGATGGTTCCTCTTTTCAAGATGTTTACAATCTATTGAAAGCCAATCATAATTTGAAAAAATGACTTTGCCATACAGTTACTATTTGCAAGCCATATTTCTCTCACATAATCCTATCAGTTTAATAGATAATTTTTTAATACTGAATTTATAGGAAGGCAAACTGAGTCTAAGTGAATTTAGGCAAATTAATGGTTTTATAGTTAACTTCAGAAATGAGGTTTGAATTTATGATCTTTTGATTCCAAAGCCATTGTAATTACTCTCTGCTATCCTACTTCTGGTTTCAAGTTTCCAGGGGCAGTGTTCTAATTATTTATCTTTTATGACCTTGAATTTATTAAATGTTTATTAATTTTTATTGGATGAATACATTTGATTTATTAGCAACATTCATATTAACCAATTTTTCTTTAGTCTTTGAGCCAAACTATTGCTACAAAATCTGTTAAATATCTGTCTAATTTATTTAATTCAATTCCAAGAGAATTATTCTATAGACAATTATGAGCTTATAAATGCTTTTATCTAAACTCTTTAAGTGATATGAGATCTCATCTATATTGATTCTTAAATTCAAAATTGGTTTTTAATTTTGTATCTATCTCTGAAAAATAATTTTATGGATTTTTTTCAGTTAAGTTAAAACTTTTCTTCTGATTTCATTGCTGAAATACTAAGTTCAAGGACAAATATTTTTTAGTGTGTCTGAAATATAGATTTTTCTTACAAATATCCCTTGCTCTAATGAAAACGTTTTAATAGAATATGACCTGTGTCCATTTCTCCTTTATCATTTGCTCAGAGTCCCTTTAATTTGCTCAGAATTCACTCTTTGCCTGTGCTCACATGGAGAAGTGTGATGAGCTCTATCTGTCGCTTGCCTTTAATGCAAAATTTATAGCAGCAACCCAATTGGTCATTTCATTCCATACTTTTTTGTTGTTCTTTTTGAGGAATAATCTTCCTAAATGTTTATTATTTCAAGTACGCTAATGGTACGTAAAAGCAATATTGTAGTTTATTTAGCCATATTAAATTTTTTCTCTTTCCCTTCGATTTCCACCATTTTGTTTGGTTTATTATGTGTGTCTTTTAAAAGATATCCTAAAAATTATTGAATGTTTCAAGATCAATGAGAGAAAACTATAAGTTTTATCAACTGGCTTTCTTCTCAGTTTAGAGACATAAAGTCTAAGGACAGACTCTTTCAGCTGAAGAATTGTCTCCTGAGACCTGGAAAATCTACTGCACCTAGATCCTTAAATTTAAATTGAAAGCATTCTGACGTTCATATGCCTATCTCAAAATATCTTTTCCCCCATTAACCTCCTTCTCTTCTCTTAAAGTCTAGTGAAGATGATCTTGTCACCTGTGGACTCATTTTTGATAAAAATCGTTTTCAAAACTAAACATTCACTACATAACAAAAATGAACTTTGCCATAAGAATCGTGATAGAACAACTTTTGACATTTATGAATTTCTGCTTCCTCTAAAAATCTCATGTACATTTTATATTTAACTCTATCATTTTAACATTGTGTCAGTAAAACCTGTCTTTTTCAAAGATGGCTCAAAATATGAATCTTTCTTTTTTATTTAAAAATGGAGTCTCTTCTAAGATTATAGTTTTTATATACTTGCTGCCTAATTATAACAATGCATGTTAATGGTCTTCATATCGCTAGATAGAGTAATGCAGAATAATAAAATCTCTGTCATCTTATTCAATTTATATTCCTCTGTTAAATCTCAACAGAGTTTGGAATTCTCAAGTTGGAAATGTTTATACAGATGCAATTACTTTTGTTTAAATGAATTCTTGCATAGATGATAAAGATACATTAAAGAATTTTGCTAACTCTGGTTGATATATTTGAGAATGCTGATTGTTTCTATTTCAAACTGTGATGATCACTGCAATTTATTTTACATATAATTCTCAATTCCATTTAAAAATGCTCTATATGTTTTATATTAATGTGTTTTTTTACTTTTTTCCAGTCAGCGTCGTTTGCTGCATTTAAAAAGTGTGCATAAACTCCAATATGTCATTCTATAGACAACACATTAGTAATCAAATGGAATCACTCTTAAAGACAGTAATTGTAATATTTTGAATTTCATTTATTGATTCTTTTTGTATTTAATATTTCAGAATACAATAAAATTCTTCAGTGTGCTGACTCACAGACACTACATTAATCTCTGACAACTCATTACTTTTTTTCCAATTTAATAGGTTAAGCAGTTGTGAATTTTTTTTTGCAATACAGACTTTTACTATATTAAAGTGCAAACAACAGACAACAATAACAAGTCAATTTTTAACAAATCAACTTTATTGATACATATTAATAAAACATACAATTCATCAAAAGTGTACAAGCAATGGTATTTGGAATAATCACATAGTTATGCGGTCATCACTTCAATCATTATTACAGCATTTTAATTTCAATAATAGTAATAATAAACAAAAAACAAACAAGAAAATTCTTTACCTCTCAATCTCTCTATATTTTCCCTCCTGTACATTGCTGCTACTTCTGGCTATTCTTGCACAATTATTTATTTATTAAGCAGTTTTACTGAGATACATTCACATAACATATTATCTAAAGACAAATCAAATTTTTAAAATGTAAAGTAAAACAATATATTTAACAGAAAATATGAATTTAATCAGGCTAAATTAATTAAATCTACATAATGGGAATTACAAAATTATATGAAGGATAAATATCTTTTATTAAGCAGAAATTAATACTGTTCATTTCTTTGAGAAGACTCAATGTCAATTCAATTCTAAAGATCTATAGACTAACACAATTCCAATCAAAATCTCAATATAATTATTTTGAAACTTAACCAAATGAGCTCAAAATCCTTTTCAAGGAACAAACATCCAAGGAGCTGATCCAAGAATACTCAAAAATATAGAATGTGATAAAAGATCAGTGAAATGTGTGAACTGTTTAACAACCTGAGAAAAGAACAATTATGTAATAAATGGACCATTTCTGGATTAATCAGTTTTGGTAAAGTGTTATTTGACTCATGGGAATACTAAAAAATTGGGAGAAGGGACAAAAGAGACTATCTTCACTTCAGTGCCATTCATCTCAATTCTGTTCTAATACATGGATTCAATTTAGTTAACATTAGGCTTTCAATGTTAGTACTTTGCTTTTTTTTCCCAATGCTACCTTATTTTTATTATAAAATGGTTAAATACATTAAAAACACAAATGACAAGAGTAGTAAGAGTAGCTCAGTGGTTGAGTACCCCTTCTCATGTATGAGGTCCTAGGTTCAATCCTGGGTACCTCCTAAAATAAACAAACAAAAAACCATACATACATGACAAGTTGGCTTATAATGAAAAGCAAAAGTACTTTGCTATGCTTATCCCCATCTCTAATGGAGAATTGCTTCCATATACCTAAATAATGCTTATATTTCTTACTTTTTAAAAATTAGAAACTATATCCTTTTCTTCTTGGTTGAATAGGTAAGGATTATTCTCACATATGCCTTTCTACATATAGCCTTTTTCACCATCACAAATTATTTAAATCATGCCATTAGTTGGAAACAACCTACATATTCATCAAGATTTTTAAAACAAAATATTTACTTATAATTCAATATTGCACAATGGTTAAAGACTGGGATACATTAATATTAGCATTAATACAAAATGATCTCCAAATGTATTGTTTCAGGTCAACTACTGTATATAGTATGTCACCATGTGTATAAAGACAATGGAAGATACATGTGCACATATATGCTTTATATGTGTAGACCATGTTTGAAATAAGCTAATATGTTATGTAATGATTATTACTAAGGAAAAGTCTAGAGAATTAAGGGACAGGAGATATTCCCAGTACAAGAGAAAACTTACTCCTCATCATGTTCTCTTTTGAGTCGTTACACTATATGGATGTATAGATGTCTGATGTAAATTATCAATGAAAGAAAATCAATCTTAATGGGGGATTCTATGTATATTTATGGAGCTTGTAACTGGGAATTTCTTCCCATAAACCTCATTAAAGTATCCTTTGATTCCTTATCTAATTTTCAAGGAATATGCTTCAGAAATGGGAGTGGGAGAGTCATTTGAATCTTCTGGAAACTACCCTTCAATTAATCTCTTTTTATTTTTCTTTTTTACCATATATTTTAAAACCATTTTAGATGTGATGCAGCAACTTAGGAGGTCAGCCCATCATACAATGTTATTTTTTATAATTCTAACCCATCTCTTAACTGAATCTCTTGTTGAAATGAGTTCATAGCTAGCCGAAGGAATTATGAACTTAAGCATGCTTACTAACTAAAAACAACACTTTTTCTCCTTGATTTTCTTATCTAGGGACAATTAGCCAATTCTTTCACCCATGTTTGAATCATTGGGTAGATCTTGTCATTCAATTTTGAGGAAACATAAAAAAGACATATCAATTATAATAGGAAGGCTTATTGTTCCATGTATAATAAGCTGTAACATTTTTGCTTTTTGTCTTGTAAGTTTCTAAACTTCTCAAAGAAAAGTGCTATTCCACATATAACCAAAAGCTTTCTAAATTACCAAAACTTCTAGGGACCACTCAATAAAAAATAGTATTTGATTAATCACAAAATCTTTAGAAGAAAAGAAATAAAATTTTATCAATTGTTTTAGCTAGGAAAAAAAAGGCAACAAGCAATACTGAGCATGACTAATCAATCTTTACCAACCTGGTTTTTAATAAACATCTTATTACCTGATATTTTTAAGCAAGTGAGCTATTTATCATGTCTGTGGACCCTTGATAATTGACAGAAACTGTACTCTTTATTTTTCAATCTCCACAGATAACTAATATCTAATAATCCAGAAATACCTGCACTTACAACATGCTAATCCTAAAGTTTGACATGTGATTTTACTATTATTAATTCTCATTTAATTCTTATTAAAATAAAAATTTAATGCAACATTTTATGTCCATTAATTTACCAACATTATTGGTTGAATAGGTGTGATTCATGCATTAAGAATTTGTCTATTTTCCTAGTGCACAAAGCTTTCTTTTATTAAACTCTTGCATCACAAAATCATTTTTGTTAAATATCCCCAATATTACCATAGCCATTGAAGCCTGTTTTTGAAACAAAAAAAAATGAATCAACTTAAATGATAATATATGAAAATTATTAACTACCTTTAAATGTATCTTCTCTATGTAATACTATGTAGCGAGTGAAAAATGAAATAAATAATAATCTCTTATGGACAATTATTCCAGACATGATAGTAATTAAAAAAGGAAGTTGTATCATAATTTCAATTATAGCAGACAAAAGAGCAAACCAAAATGAAAAACACAATAAAAATGCATTATCCATATCTACATTTTTATGTATAAGTAATGCAGAAGAATAAAATAAAAGTACATTGTATTAGTCAGCCAAAAGAGGTGCTGATGCAAAATACCAGAAATTGGTTGGTTTTTATAAAGGGTATTTATTTGGCATAGAAGCCTACAGTTACCGGGTCATAAAGCATAAGTTTCTTCCCTCACCAAAGTCTATTGCTACATGTTGGAGCAAGGCAGCTGCTGACATTTGCCAGGATTCAAGCCTCTTGGGTTTCTCTCTTCTCGGGGCTCTGTTTTTCTCCGGGTTTAGCTCCTCTGTTTCCTCCACAAGGGTCAGCTGTAGACTATGAGGCTTTCTAGGCTTTGTCTTTCTCCACAAGGCCAGCTGTGAATTGTCAGGCAAAGAGCTCATCTCTTCCCAGGGCCTTCTCTCCTTCCTCATGACCAAGTTCCCCTGTGCTTATTTCCCTGGGCTCCAGCATTAAAACTCAGCATCAGAACTCCAAAATCAAAACTGCAACTCTGTCCTTTGCCATGTCTTTTATCTTTGAAACCCCACCCACCAAGGGGCAGGGCTCAACACCCTGCTGATATGGCCCAATCAAATCCCTAATCATAACTTAATCATGCTCAGATGAATAGACCAGTTTACAAGCATAATCCAATATATACTTTTGGAATTCATAACTATATTAAACTGCCAAAATGCTACATATATGAACAAGGGAAGTGGATGTAGCTCAAGCAGTTGAGCGCCTGCTTCACATATATGAAGTCTGGGGTTCAATCCCCAGCCCTGGTACCTCAAAAAAAAAAAAAGTATATAAACAAGCAGACAATGAGCTGCTGTAAATCAACAGGTATTTCATCACATCCAAAACCTGTGTTTGTTTTCATTGTCTTGGTTTCCTTTACAGTACCTCCAAATACACAGAGATAGATAGATAGATAGATAAATGATAGATAGATATAGAAAAGATTGCTTTGCTTCTATTTCTATCATTTACTCTCTAATCTTTATAATTTTTCTCCTGGTGTTTCATTATCTTTACTTTTTTCCTTTCTCTCCTCTACATTTCTTATAGGGCTTTATCTCTGTGTTCTATTGTTCTATGTTCCCTTTAATATGATCTTAATTTCTCAGATATATCTTTTTTGTTTATAAAGCTTTTCCAAGTTCTGTCTGTCCACTTTGTATTATTGCACTGTACTATGTCTTATTTGTGTTATTCTTTCAAAGTTTTAGGTGATTTGGTCTATTTCTTTCTGCTCCTTATGTCTGGCTTTTCTGGAATGCTTTCATTATCTATCAAAACATCATCTTCTTCATTTTCATTGTTTTTTCTTGTAATAACTTTGAATGAGGTTATATTGCTTTTTGTTTTTCCTAGCGTGTGTCAACTTAAAGATATTCTTATGGTTAGTTGGAACTTCTAAGAAGGAATATGGGATAAGTCAGGTTAGTTTTCCAATTGCCTTCTTTTGTTGTTATCTGGAAAGAATATAAAAGTTGGCCCTTCAAAAAAATTATGTTAGGTGAAAGAATCCAAACACAAAAGATTGTATATTATATTATTTTATTTAAATGAAATTGTTAGATAAGTAAAATCTATAGAGACAGAAAGCAGAGCAATGGGTACCTGAGACTAGTGTGAAAGGAGAGGTTGACTGTAAACAGACATTAGGAAATTTTGGGGTGGTTTAGTTTGTCAAAGGTGTGACGATGCAAAGTACCAGAAATGTCATGGCTTTTATAAAGAGGATTTATTTGGGGTAAAAGCTTACAGTTCCAAGGCCATGATAAGTCTGAATCAAGGAACTGTCAGAGATGCTTTCTCACCAAAGTCAGCTACTGTTGATCCTGGCATGTTGCCATGTGGTGAAGCAAGATGGCTGCCGATTTCTGCCAAGGTTTCAGCCCTCCCCTCTGGACTCATTGTCTCCTTTTGAGCTGATCCATGGACCCAGTATCTTGGGGATTTGTCTTTAAGTGATCCTGTAGTCCTTTCTCTTACATGGCAGGATCAAACATGATGGCTTCCTTTTCCTGTGTCTGTCTGAGTGAGTCTCTCTGTGGTTCCATTTGTATGAGACTCAGCAAGGGGGTGGAGACTCAACCTGAGTCATGCCTCACAGACATAATCCAATCAAAAGCCCCAAAGCGATCTATCAAATAATCTAATCAAAAGCCACTCAACTGGATTTAATGCAATCAAAGGGCATCACACCCAGAGGAATAGATTAGTTTACAAACATAATATTTCTCTTTCTGGGGTCCATAAAATAATTTCAAACTGTCATATGGGGGGCTATGGGAATGTATGAATTGTGATACTAATTGAACAGAATACTTTAAAAAGTGATGCTGACATCAAGCTTATAGTGAAACCAAAACCAAAAAAAAAAAAAAAAGACTAAAAGTGAGGTTAAGAAGAATATAGTAAACTTCTGTGGAATAAAAAAACTAAAGTGCTTCCTTCCATGATAAATGGAGACATATAAATCCATACCTTAGTCTTTCTATACCAGCTTAGATTGAAACAAACAATAGAATATATAGATAGTGCCTCCCTAAATATCTGATGCAATCATTCCCCCAGAGAGGTTCAGGCACTTGATGTGGTTTTCTGGTTACTGCACGTTTTCTGATCACTTCATGTAGTTGAAAGCAAAACATAAATAATTATTTTTCAACCATTATTATTGGAGTTAGATATTATCAGAGTATGAATCTAAATTCAGTTATAAAATTAACTCTATTTTGAAATATATTGCTGTATTCAAGAATACAAAGTTAGTATTTTTAAATGCATGAGCAAGGTTCTAAGGAGCATTTTAATTTTATAGTATGACAATTCTTAGTGTGTATAATGTTTACTATAGCCTTTGAAAATTAAAGTGACAAAGAAAAAAGTTTATTTTAAATGCTTTACAAGGACCAATCTTTAGACTTGAAGTCCTAGAATGTGAATTTGTAATATTTTCTGAAGAGCTTTTAAAAATGAATTGAAAATAAACTAAAACAAACAAAAAAATGAATTGAAAGTCTCAGTAACCAAGTAAGTTTATAAAATAAATAAATAAATAAAAATTGAAAAACAAATACCTCACTGTCTTTTGTCATTAACATTCAACATATTTGTTTCCTTTAGGGAAATAATTTCTAAACAATATAGACAGGACAATAGAATAAATCTCTCCTGAACTTTCTTCTCTTGTGTATTTTGACCAGAACCTTTTTGAAGAGCTGAGATGCTAAGTAAATAATAAAAAACCAATGACACACTTCTCAGACAAATGTTAGAGAAATATACTTCATTTCCTCTTACAGCAGCATAGTATTCCATTGTATGTATATACCACATTTTGCTTATTCTTTCATTGGTTGATGGACACTTGGGTTGCTTCCATCTTTTAGCAATTGTGAATAATGCTACTATGAACATCAGTGGACAGATGTCTGTTGCAGTTTTCAGTTTTTCTGGATATATTCCTAGTAGAGGAATTGCTGGATCATATGGTAATTCTATATTTAGCTTCCTGAGGACCAGTAAAACTGTCTTACACCAAGGTTGTACCATTTTACAATCCCATCAACATCCTCTCCAGCACTTATAATTTTCTGTTTTTGTTTTCTTTTATAATGATCATTCTGTGTAGTGTGAGATGATGTATTATTGTCATTTTGATTTGCATTTCCTTAATAGCTAGTGATATAGAATATTTTTTTCATGTACTTTAGGACTATTTGTATTTCCTCTTTGGAGAAATTTCTATTTAAATATTTTTTATTATAATATTCTTTTTATTTTTTTTTTTAAAAGATACTTAGATTAAATAACTGTTACATAAAAAACATGGAGGATTCCCATATGCCCTGCTTCCTACCTCTTGCACATTTTCCCACATTAACATCATTCTTTATTAGTGTGGTACATTTGTTACAATTGATTAACACATTTTGAAGCATTGCCACTAAGTGTGCATTATAGTTTACATTGTAGTTTACACTCTCTCCTGCACAATTTTGTAAGTTATGACAAGATAAATAGTGGCCTGTATCTGTCATTGCAATGTCATTGAGGACAATTCCCAAGTCCCAAAAATCTCCCCATATTACACCTATTTTCTCATTTGTTGAAGAGGCCATTCTCTCCCACTTGAGTGGGACTGGTGGCCTTGTCAAATATCAGCTGACTGTATATATGGGGATGTATATCAGAACTCTCAATTTGGTTCCATTGGTCAGTATATCTATCCTTGTGTCAATACTTTGCTGTTTTGAACACTGTAGCTTTGATGTATGTTTTTAAGTCAGGTTGTACGATTCCTCTGATTTCATTTTTCTTTTTCAATATGTCTTTGACTATTTGGGGCCACTTGCCCTTCCAAATAAATTTCATAATTAGCTTTTCCAATTCAGTTAAATATGCTATGGTAATTTTTATTATGATTGTGTTAAATCTGTAAGTCAGTTTGGGTAGGATATACATGTTAATGGTGTTTAGTCTTCCTATCTATGAAAAGGGAATATACTTCTATTTATTTAGGTCTTCCTTGATTTCCTTTAATAGTGTTCTGTAGTTTTCTGCACACAAGTCATTTACATCTTTAGTTAAATTAATTCGTAGGTATTTGATTCTTTTACTAGCTAGTAGAAATGGAATTTTTTGTCTTGATTTCCTCCTCACTTTGCTCATAATCAATGTACAGAAATGCTACTGATTTCTACACATGGATCTTATAACCTGCCACTTTACTGAACTCATTTATAAGCTCTAGAAGCTTTGTAGTAGATTTCTCAGGACTTTCTATGTATAGGATCATGTCATTTGCAAATAGTGAAATTTTTACTTGTTCCTTTCCAATTTTGATGCCTTTTTTATCTTCTCCTTTCCTAAGTGCTAGGGCAAGAACTTCTAACACAATGTTAAATAAGAGCAGCAACAGTGGGCATCCTTGTCTTGTTCCAGATCTTAGAGGGAAAGCTTTTAGGATTTCACCATTGAATATGATGTTAGCTGTCGGTTTTTCATAAATAACCTTTATCATGCTGAAGAAATTTCCTTCTATTCTTATCTTTGAAGTGTTATTATCAGGAAAGGATGCTGTATTTTGTCTAATGTTTTTCTGCATCAATGGAGATGATCATGTAATTTTTTTCTTTTGATCTGTTTATGTGGTAATAACATTGATTGATTTTCTCATGTTGAACCATCCTTGCATACCAGGGATGAAACCCACTTGGTCATGGTGTGTAATTCATTTAATGTGTTGTTTGTTGTATATGATTAGGAAGTATTTTTTTGAGGATTTTAGCATCCAGGTTCATTAGAGAGATTGGTCTATAGTGAGGTGGCTGTGGTTTGTGTCTCTCTCCGGGTGGGAGAGGAGACCCCGAGCTGGTGGCCCGGCTGGCGTGTGGGGGAATCCAGTGTGGAGGGCGGCGCAGTAAAGAAGCTGTGGAGACGAGGCTGGTGGCGCAGGTCTACTTTATTAGGGAAGTGCAGTACAATTTATAGGGTTTAGGGCTACCGTGTAGCCCGCTGATTGGTTGGAGGCAGCGTCTGTGTGATGATTGGCTATAGTCAGCTGTTGCTGGGTAAAGGGCTTCCTGGCAGGGGAGGTGGGTGGTACCCACAAGGC
>JAQZBX010059964.1:0-17384 GCA_029593785.1 Cabassous unicinctus
CTGATGCCCCACATTTATCCCACACGGAGCCCCACATTGCCTCCCACAACCACGTCCCCAGCACCGACCACATCTCCCGCGCTGACCATGTCCCTGTTACCGAGTTCACCCTCACAGCCTCGGTCCTTTTACCTGGGAGTGGAGACGGGCGCTCCCCGCACAGTGCATGTGGGCTCGATCGTCTCTCCTTCGGCCAGTATCGCCTGAGCCTGTCACCGTTGAGGCCCAGCTTTAGGGGATCCACAGAGAACACAATGTACAGAGCTACAGCCTGGCAGGGGAGAGGGACATCAGCAAGTGATAGATGCATAGCGCCGGAGGGTGTGTGGGGAGCGCTCCTGGGGTGCATGGCTGGGGGCTGCGGCGGGTGAGGCAGGAGCGCTTGCACCCCCTGAGGTCTGAGGGCTTCAGGAGTCTGGCCCCGTAGCTGTCGGCCCGTGGATGAGCCCCCAGGAAGGGCCCAAAGCAGGGGCTGGAGCCGAGGAGGGGCTTGGCCCTCCCACGTGGGAGGTGGGGCTGCGGGGCCTGTGAGCCACTCCCCCGGGCGTGCTGTGGAAAGGGAACCTGCCCCCGAAGCTGCTGCTTGACACTGGAGGTGTGGAAGAGCCCCAGGGGCCAAGTGCACGGGTCCCGGGTAAGGAGGCAGGTGCTGCGTCCAGGGCGGCTGCAGGCAGAGCCCTTCCTCCGTGACAGCCGGTGACCAGGAGCGGAGCCTGCTTGGGGAGGGGAGGGAGGGGCAGCAAGTGTGGCCGGCTCTTGTGAGCGGGGGGACTTTGCTGCCTAGTAGAGCAGGGAGCCGGGGTCACCGTTAGCTGGAGGGGCCGAGGCCTGTTCATTGCAAAGCTGGGCAAGGAGCAGCAGCTGGTGAGCTGCCGTCAGCAGACGGCCGGGGCGGCTGGAGCCAGCAGGGCCCCGTGAGGGTGGGGAGGGCCGGCCTGCGCGGGGAGGCCTGCTCAGAGCCGCCGCTTCAAGCCGTAAATTGACGGGCACACACGAGAGCACGCGCTGCTGCTTCCCAGGCTTTATTCTGAAGTTTTAAACCTCTAGAGGTGGGAAAGAAGCGTGAACACCTGCTTACTGCTCCTGGCGTCACGCGTCCTCGTCCTTGCGTGGCCTCTTGTTGGGCTGTTTGGGATGAGCTGTGCACACCAGGACCCTCCGTTCTCGGCAGGACGTTGCCACGATGATCAGAGTCCTGTCTTCGCGCTTTAGAAAACTGATGCTAATTCAGTAACATCCCGTAACAGCCTGTCCGTTTTCACATTTCTCAGATGGCTCCGAAATGCTGTTTAAAATGTGCTTTTCCCCAAACTGGGATCCGGCTAAGATTCAGACGTGGCCTCGCTGTCTCTGTTTTCCGTACTCCTCTGTTCTCCAAGGAGTCCTGGCTCCTCTTGGTGGTGAATCAGGCTGTTGACAGCCCGAGACCTGGGCCCTTCCAGGGAGCCAGGGTGGAGATTTCAGTGACGGCATCCATTCCTCTTTAATTGCAAAAGAGTACGTGCTCATTAGGAAATTGAAACCACGCAGAGCTGCGCGGGTGCCTGACAGGTGGGATCCTGGTGAGCACGCTTTTCTGTCTTAGAAAGGGTGCGTCAGGCATGTTTTCACAGCAGTACTCTGGCGGGTTCCCTGAGGCCGCGGGTCGTCACGCTGGACTAGAGCTCAGCGCAGGTGGCCTTGCGTTCGTCTCTGAGCACTCTGAGAAAGGGGGCAGAGGTGGGCTCATGGGGCCACAGGTACATATGTGGGGCCCTGAGCCCACCCCTGCCGCACTGAGGAGCCCAAGGCTGTGCCCGTGTCTCCCCCTCGTCTTCCGAGCACTGGGCTGAGCGTGGCGCTGCCTCCCGGGCTCCTGCTGTCCTCCTCCTTGGGGTTTCCTCAGGTCAGCATCACTGCCAGGTGTGCCCCGCAGCGGGCGCTGTGTGGAGACCCCTTTCTGGGAGGGGCGTGGGTGGCAGGGGTCAGCACACTTGGGCTGCTCAGACACGGCTGTGCGTCCACAGGTGGGGTTCCCGGCGTCGGGGGAAGCCAGCGGGATCTTTGACAAGAGAGTTTCTGGGGTCCAGAGGCGTCTTCTGGGCCTCACTGCAGGCCCGCCCCCGCAGGGTGGTGTTGGTGTCGCTCCGTTACCTTCCAGGGCTCCCCGCTGCCTGCTGCGTGGACGCACACATCTCCCACGGAGGCCAGGACCCTGCAGTGCGCTGTGATGCCTGTGGGCCTGTCCCCGCCTGCTCACGGGCTCATCTCCACTGCCCCTCTCCGTCCCGCCAGGCTGTGCTCATCCCCTGCAGCCCCTGCGCTGCCCCCAGGTGCCCACTCGGCTACTCCTGCTGCTGCACGCGGGCAGGGCACGGCATGGCCTGCCCAGCTGAGCCTGGAGGACATGGAGCTGCAGGTCCTGGCTGGCCAGACTGCAGGGAAGCCTGAGGCTGAGCTGGGAGGACTAGAGACATCCAGGCGGAAAACGTGGCTGTGTACGAAAGTCCGCAGCACGCAGGCGTACGCGTCCAGATGTGGCCCTGAGCAGCAGGATGTGCTACGCGTTCTCAGGCACGTGCGGGCCTTCGGGCTGGGCAGCGAGTCCCGCAGGCCCCAGCAGACAGCCCATGGGCCACACGGCAGCCTCCAGCCTGCATCTAGCGACGGGTGGTTCTACGTGCCACGGAGAAAAGGGAGCTGGAAAAGGGCCTAGAGGGGGCTGGCGGTGCAGATTCTGACAGGATGTGCAGAGATGGAGGCGAGGGGGCAGGCCGTTCGGCACAGGGAGCCCTGTGTGCACAGGTCCTGGGCAGGGACAGAAAGGCCAGTGGGGCTGGAGGTGGTGGGCCGTGGGGCAGCGGTGGGGGCGAGGTCGGAGAGACGGAGGGCTGCTGCAGGTCCCAAGTGGCCTGTGGGCCGAGGGGCCTGCCTGGTGTCTGGCTGCTGTGTGGGAGCCTGAGGTGGGCGGGGGCTGAGGTGCCCTGGGGCCAGGGGAGCACGTATGGAGAGGGCGGGCAGAGCCCCCGGATGCGGAGAAGAACGGTGTCAGCCCGGTTTAAGGTGCCCTCTGGGGAGTTGATGGGAGAGGCTTGTGCTCGAGGTGGAGGCGGGTGTCCCCAGCGGGGAGGTGTCCCCCGAGGGCGGGGACCTGGTGGCCAAGGACGTGCCATGCCCACAGCACCCTGGCTGCACATGGTCTTTCCGTTCAGACAAGCGCGTGTTCCTGGAATTGCGTGGGGGCAGGCCCAGCGCTGTTGTGTGAGTTAGGAGACCTCGCGCCTTTTCCTGCAGTGATATTTGAAGGACGCACATTTCTGGTAGCGTCTGGGTCAGTCCGCTTTTAGCCTGTGCTCGTCTGAGCCGTGCACTGGGTATCTGCACCCGTAGTTGTGTCTCCAGAGCTGCGGCGTGTGGGGGTTTGGCCCGTGGCATCTTGCCCACCGTGCGTGTGGCGCTGTCCCTGTGCTGCCTCTGCCAGCCGCCGGCTTCCTGCCCGCCCTGGATTGTCTGCAGCGGCACCAGCCACGGACGCCCTTGCGCTTGGGGAACCGCTTCCTTGAAGCCAGGCGCCTTCTGGAGCACACCACACAGTTTTACACCTGCCTGACAAAACCCCGTCTCCTGCCACAGTCGAAGAGAAGGCGGCCTCTGTGGCTGGAGGCGCAGGCTTGGATGGACATGGGAAGGCAGCTGGGGTCTTGGCTGTGGTCCTGGAAGGTGCGGCGTGTGTGTCCCTGGGGACAGGGAGGCCGCCCGGAACCCCTCCTGGCAGGGGGCCGTCCCAGGTGAAGCTTCCCGGTGACGTAATTCATTCTCCTTCAGGGCAGCTGGTGGAATTTATAAAGAAGATGGAGTCTAAGGGTCCTCTCTCGTGTGACACGGTCCTGAAGATATTTTACCAGACCTGCAGGGCTGTGCAGCACATGCACAGACAGAAGCCACCCATCATCCACAGGGACCTCAAGGTACCCCATGCCCTCTGCAGCATTCGAGCCAGCGTTTTAAGATGTCGGACGTGTCAGCAAGCGAGGTTATGGTGATTATTTTACTTGAGAAATCTGGTGAGATTTGGGTAGGAGCTTCTTTATGTCGGAAATGGATGCTCGGAAGCTTCCCTTTTAAACAGGAGAAAGAACTTCTTCTTACTCCGCGTGGCTTTGCGAGCCTCCCCCAGGGGTCCTGTGGCTCAGCCCACTCCCAGGGGTGCCTGCTCAGCCCCTCCCTCGGCTCCCCTCTTGTGGGCAAGCCCCTCCTGCCTGCACCCGCTGGGTGTTCTCTCACTCTGGTCTCTGTCCAGGGCCGGGAGCCGGGCGCCCACCTTTGTGTGGGTGCAGGGGAACCAGGGCCCCCCCAGGCTTCTGGCTCCTGCACCGTCCCTGTCAGCGCACTGCCGTGCCCCCTCTGGCCTTACAGAGCAGCTCTTGACCCACGGTGCTCCCTGCACCGAGCTTAGGAATTCAAACAGGAGCCTAGTTTTGCACCGTTGGGGCGGCAGGGGCCACGGCCTTGCCTCGCCTGCCCCGCCACCCCCAAGAATCCCCCTCCCCACTCAGAACGCGCTCTCTCTCCGACGCTGCCCACTGTGCTGGGTTGGAAGGTGCCTGCAGCTCCTGTGCGTGCCCGGGGCTGCTGGTCTCGGGCAGCCCCACCGGAACGCCCCGCGCCTTCACGCACACGCCGAGGCCCGCTAAGGCTGACGCCTCACGACGGGACTTTCTGGGCTGTGGTTTGTCCGTGTTCATCTTTGCTCGGTGATGTCCAGCGGTTTTTCAGAATGGAGTTATGGTTTTCACTTGAACTAGTAGAGCTGGAGCACCGCTCTGGCCCCACGTGGCCGGGAGTTGGCTTCTTAATTTTTGCCAGCCTGGCTGGTGGAAGTAGAATCTCACTGGGTCTCTTATTTGGCATTTTCCTGGTTAGTAACAAGGATGACTGTTATATATTTCGTCCGTCATTGGTGCTGTATTTTCAGGTAAATTATTTCCCTTTTTGTTTCGTGTCTTTTTTCTATTTTTCTGTTGGATTGCTTGCTTGATTCAGTGGACCTCTTTTTATATTTTTTTCACTTGCAACTTGGCTTTTTTAAAGGCTTTCCTGGGTGGTCCACAGTAATCACTGGGTTATCTTTATTCAGTTTATGATTGACTTTAACATTCTTCCTTAAGTTTTTCTGAATTACTAATTTTTAAATGTACATTTAGGGAGTGGATGTGGCTAAAGCGGCTGAGTGCCTGCTTCTCACATGGGAGATCCTGGGTTTGGTCCCTAGTGACTCCTAAAAATAGGAGCAAACAAGCAAACAGATGGAAAAATCAACTCGGAGCCAATGTGGCTCGTGGTTGAGCACCGGCCTCCCACACGCAAGGTCCAGGGTTCAATCCCCAGCCTCCAGGGCCTTAAAAAAAAAAAGTACATGCATTGATTTTAAATTAGGAAGGATTTAAGACACGGCGTTTTCCCTGGAAAAGGCCACTTTGCTTCCCGCCGTCTGAACCCCCGCCCGTTTCTGCTCACAGCCCGTCTCTTTCCCAGGGAAAGCACCCCCTGCACCCTTCCAGGAAGACCCTGCCGTGGTTGCGGCGGCCAGCAGCAGAGGACGCTGGGTTGCGTTTCCTGCTCCGGTGTATTTTTTCCTGCATCCCAAGCTCACGCCTCCTTTATTCTGGAATTCTGTAGGTCGAGAACCTGCTGCTCAGTGACCAGGGGACTGTCAAGCTGTGTGACTTTGGCAGCGCCACCACCACCTCGCATTACCCTGACTACAGCTGGAGTGCGCAGAAGCGCGCCATGGTGGAGGAGGAGGTGAGGCTGGCTGCTGTGCGTGGGCCTCAGAGCAGGTCCCCGTGGCACTCCGCTCAGCCCTCGGTGGCTGGTGGCGGCTGGTGCGCCACACGCCCTATCAGACGAGGCTGGGGCGGCTTCCCGCAGCCAGCATCTGCGGGGTGCTCATGCTGGGGGCTCCGCCTTACTCCCCAGCTGGCTCTGAACATCTCGGGAGACTGGGAGGCTACCCCAGGAAAGCCCCCCGGAGATGACTGGTGCATGAGTGCTGGACAGTGCTGGGCAGGGCCACACAGCGAGGTGGGGGCCGCACACACCACACCCACTGGGAGGGTCTTCTGCTTGTGACCTTGAGATGCATGCCAGGAGGAAGGAGCAGCGTCAGGCGACGGAGTTGGCCCGTGGCACCAGAATTGGGAGGGGTAGGGTGGAGGTGGAGGCGCGGAGCCTTGGGCTGTGGGTGCTCTATCCTTTGGGGGCTCCTTGGGCACACTGTTGGAAAACCCTGAGCTGTATCCTTGGGTCTTGTTCATGTCTCTTCAACTAAAAGCTTGCATAAAGTGTACAAACGCCAAGGAAAAAAGCTAAAACCAAAGGGCTAGGAGGGCAGCTCTGAGGACAGTGTGCCTGTGTGTCCATCTAGGACCTGCTGTGGGCGGAAGCCTGCCTCTGAGGTCGTTTTCCTGTTTGCAGGGCCTGCTCCGCCCTCCACGGAGTCTAGGCTCCTCTTCCCAGGTTTGTGGATACCTGCTCTTGCCCTAGACCACTGCTGCAGGATCAAGAGCCAGGCAGGCTTCCTGTAAATTACGTTTTCACTCCCTAGCGCCTAGCAGTGCTTGTCAAATGCACGGATTCTGTAATACCCACAAATCTCACCCATGTTTCTCATTGATCACCCACAAACCTAGTAAGATCTCACTTTTTGCATCAAAGCAATTATGAGCAAATTGTGTCTGGTATAGTGCCAAACAATTTTTTAACTTTTTATTTTGAAATACTTTCAAATGTACAGGACAGCTGCAAAAATTATACAAACCCCATGCAGAGAACTCTGCATAACCCCACCTCCAGGGTGCCTAGATGCACGGTTCTGACGTCTCGCCCCCGCCGGCGTGTCGCTCTTTGGTCCACGCGTCTGTCTGTGCCTGCTGGGCGTCTGAGAGCAGCCTGCACTCGCCCCACTCCTTCCATGCACGTTCCCACTCACCTGACTACCTTAAGCACAGGTAACAAACTCAGGAAATTAATATAGACGTAGAGCTTGCATTCTACGTTCCAATTTTTTCTCACGCTCCAGTCGTGTCCTTTGAGCCTTCTCTCAGCTCCACTCTTAGGTCCCGTCTGGCGCCATGAATGGCGCTGAGCTGTCATTGTCTCTTTAGTGCCTCCCTCCCTCCCTCGAGGAAACAAGTGCGGCGTGAATACCGCCATCCCAGCCCTCCCAGGCTCCCCTTCAGTGGGGCCGTCGTGGTCACAGCGCTGCGCGGCCCTCACCAGCACCTGTGACCAGAGCGTCGCCCCGGACTGACTCCACACGCATTGTGCATTAGCCCCTTTGCCCGGCCCCACGCCAGTGACCTCTGCTCTTCATCTCTGACTATGGATCTGAACGTTTTCCGACATTTTCTTGTGGTTACCACGGGCCTTAAACCTGACGTCCTAAATTTACAGCAATCTTGCTGCTGCGATGCCAGCTTAACTTCCGCGGTGTGCGTCAGCTGAGCGCTGTCCCGCGCCTTTGCGCAGTGCTTGTCAGAGCGTGTGCTTGTGCGTTGTGAGTCCAGGGCCTGCTCTGCCTTTACCTCTGGAGCACTTGCCCGCTAGACCCCGTGGGAAGCAAGAAGTGCAGGTGCTTGCCCGCCGCCGTCTTTCCTGGAGATCTTCAGTTCTTCACGTCGCTCTCGTCTGTGGTCTGCGGCCCTTTGCTTTCTACATGCAGACGCCGTCCCCCAGCGTGTGTTCATCTGGGGGTTTCTTCATCCCTCCCTCGTCTTTGAAAGACATTTTTGCCGAATATAGAATTCTTGGTTGGCAGTCTTTTGCTTTCAGCACTTGAAATACACCGTCCCACTGCCATCTTGCTCCGTGGTTCCTGAAGAGAAATCGGCACTTGATCCTAGTGAGGCGCCCTCGTACGTGGCGTATTTCTTCTCTCTTGAGACTTTCGGAGTTTCCTCTTTAGCTTCCGGCAGTTTGGCAATGACATGGTGGGATGCGGGTCTGTGTGGGTCTCTACCCTGTTTGGAGCTCGTTGAGCGTCCTGGATGTGTATGTTCTTAATTCTTTCCCCCTTTTTTTGTTACTGTGGGTTTTTTTAATGTTAAAAATTTATTTTTTTACATTAATGTTACAAGTTACGTAATACAACATAATAACTTCAGTAACAAGGAATCTGCTTTAGTCAGGGGTTGCACCGTACGAGCGTCTCCGTCAGGACTTGTCCACACCGTGAGCTCAGAGACCAGCTCCAGGCAGAGTGTGGGGCCTGCTCCCTCCTGCTGCACCCCTGTGGCCCTCAGAGCACCCCATTTCCTCAGGTGCAAGTCACCCCTCTTCCCTGGGAAACACTTCCCTTGAGTCTCGGGTGCTGCACTGCATGTCCTCCAGCCAGCAGCCCCTGCGCCAGCAGCCACCCGACTGCTCTCCCACGGCGCCAGGCAGGAGGCTCCGTGAGCCGCCTTCTCCACACTGACAGGCTCTGGGGCGGCAAGCATCGCACTCTGCCATCCTGACCCAGCGCCGGGTGCTGGGCTGCTCTTAAATGGCTCGCCAAGGCTGGGCTGGAGTTCTCGAGGTCCGTCTGTCTCTCCTGCTCTGACGGCAGCCTGTCCGTCACATTTCCACATACACTCAGGTCTGAGTTGTTTTCTGCTACAGCTTAATCTAACGGTAAATTTCGTTCAGTTGTTTCTCCCATTGCAGAAGACACTTTTGTCCTCCAAAGAGTTATTGGAAGTCTCAGTAGAGCATCTTCTTTAATGCATTAAAAGAGTTTAATGTACAAAGTTGATGAACAGGCAGCTGTTCTGCGCTCGTCTCCTGTGTTGAGTGAGACACGTGGCTCCTTCCAAACCCACAGAGCAAGGTGCGCAGCGACTGATCGCTTGGGCGTGGTCTTTTTGTTCAGACTTGGCGCAGAGCTTCGTGGAGAGCAAGTGGCACCAGCGCCCGGGCCTTGGGCTGTGCTCTGGTCTGAAGGGCATGGTGGCTGCGGCTGAGGAGCAGGGTGCCTAGCGGCCTGGGGCCCCCTGAGCACAGCAGGGTATGACCAGACGTCCGCTCACGAGTGTCCTTCCTGGGTGTCAGGTCTAACACTTGTAAATTTTGGGAAGTTGCAGGTCATTGATATGAAAGAAAAAATATTCCTTCGATTGAGATTTTTCCTCTGAAACATTTGTTTTCCTTCAGATCGCAAGGAACACAACACCCATCTACAGAACGCCGGAAGCCATAGACTTGTACTCTAACTTCCCGATCGGCGAGAAGCAGGACATCTGGGTGAGGCCCTCATGCTTCTCTCCCTGCCCATGGCAAGTCAGCGTGTCCCCTTGCCCCCCTTCTCTTTTCCGTCTCTCTCAAGAATCACTTGAGCCTCTCATGGGGGGTGAACTCAGGAGAAGTTGTTCGTGTGGAGGTGCGTGTGCAGTCGTCCACCTGGGACTCCCCACCTTTGGGTTGTCGTCTGGGCTGGCCTGAGACCTGTGCCCGCCTGCGGAGGTCTCATGACCTGCGGCGCCGTTGCTCTCCAGGCCTCCGGTGGGTGTGGCCAGCCCAGCTGGAGGCGGGAGCTCCTAGAGCCTCGGTTTGCACACTGGGCGCTGGATGCACCCGGGTCCTCGGCCTGAAATGCCAGCTAGCAGCGTCTGGAGTGAGGCTGGGTCCCCCGTGGGCCATGTCGTCTCCTCCCCCTCGCCCGTGGGCGCAGAGCTGCCCCTGCTTTCAGCCTCGGTTGCGCTACGCATCTGCTGTAAGCAAGCCGCGGGTGCTGCCCGCCCATGCGGAGGCCACTGTCTCCGTAGCCACGGGACAAGCGCAGGGGCTGTAAGGGGCGGCGTTTCTGTGCCTGAGGCAGTGTGGCCTTCAACACGCAGACTCTCAGGCTCGTGTCTGGAGTAGTCTGTGCCGGCTGGGGGTCTCCCAACCCACCTTCACCTGACACCGCCTGCAAGCCTCGCGGCACTCAGTGCCCAGCAGTTTCAGTCGCTGCCATCCCCACGGTTACGGGGATGGACCATCAGCCCCGGAAGCACGTAGCAGGGTCAGGAGGGCTCGGGTGGAGCGTCCCGCGTCTCTCACGGAGCCTGCTGATGGCAGCTCTCCGAGCTCCGTAGCCAGAGTTTCTACTGAGGGCTGGTCACGTACGCGTGGCTGCCTGCCTGCACGGCTGGCGTTTTGTCTCCAGCCCTGCAGAGGTTGCGTGAACACAGCGTGCCCTAAGGCCCCAGGCCCCAGGTAAACAAAGACGCTCTCACTGGGCGGTACTGTGAGGGTTCAGGGGCCCCCTCCCTGGAGCTGGGTGCAAAGCCAGGCCCCAGGCCCCCGCTTTGGGAGGCGCGCCCTCCCCGCGCAGTTTAGAGCTCCTCAGCATTGCCCGGCCCGGCCTGGGGCTGCCTTGAGCTGCCTCCGGGCTTTGTCTTGCCCAGGCGAGGGCCCCAGGCACGCTCCCTCTTGGGCTGTGCCTTCTCCTCGATGGAAAGCACCCAGAGCTCAGGAGGCTGCTGACCTTGTCAGCCGTGGCCTTAGGACGTCCACGTGGACGTTCCAGTGGGCTTGCCTTCCTCTAGCTGGATGATGTCTCCACGCAGAGACTGCTACCCATGCTTTGTTGTGTTCCTGTGACTGGGAGGTTTTAGGGAGAGTAAGTCATCAGTATGGAAAGAATGAAATTTTGGTTCAGGAGTTTCTTTCCTGCTTGTTCTGGTTTGGTACTTAAACATTAAAACTGAGAAGTGCAGGAGTGGAGCGTCTCAGCACTTGCTCTAAGGGGCCTGCAGCGGCAGCGCGTTCCCATGTGACGAGGAGGGGGCCCCGTGAGGGCTCTGCGCCCGCCCCACCTGGTCCCATATGCCAGACTCCAGAATGCTTGGACCTGAGGCTGCTCACCTTGAAAGGAACCTTCAGCTCTAAAGAGAAGAGCCTGACGGTTGCTTGCTGCTGTAACGCAAATTTTTTGTGGTCAGGAAGTGGGAGAAGTGTGGCTTGCCTTGGGGGCATCTTGTGGCCTGCTGTGGTGGTGTGTGGCGTCCACGCCAAGCCATGGACGGAGCCTGGGCCGCTCCCCTAGAAGGGTCTCCCGAGGAAGGGCCGCTGCCCCGGGCGCCCTCTGCTCCAGGCGCCGACCCGCGTCCTCATCCCCGCAGGCCCTGGGCTGCATCTTGTACCTGCTGTGCTTCCGGCATCACCCTTTCGAAGATGGGGCGAAGCTTCGCATAGTTAACGGGAAGTACTGCATTCCTCCTGACGACACGCGGTATACCGTCTTCCACAGCCTCATTCGTGAGTTCCCCTTGTCACCTGCAAGCCTGGTGCTGGGGCCCTGGAGAGGGCCTTGGGCTGCACGGGGTCTCCTTCCGTGTCCCCGAGCGCTCGGCTTCCCTCGAGCTGCTTCTTTATGTACTCACTTTCGGTAATGTTTTCCAGTTTCATTGTTGCTCTTTAGTTCACCGTTCACTCAGTTGCCCTAAAAACAATAAGTTGTTTAAAACGAGTGGCCCTGGGCGTGTGAAACCTCTGCGGGTGCAGGACACGTGGCCCTGCCTGGGGTTCCCCCGCAGGAGGGGCCACTCAGCCACGCTCTGTTTCAGGCTCCACGCTGAAGGTCAACCCCGAGGAGCGGCTGTGCATCACGGAGCTGGTGAACCAGCTCCAGGAGGTCGCGGCTGCCAGGAACGTGAACCCCAAGCTGCCCATCACAGAGGTACGTAAGGGGCCAGCCCGCGCCGCGCCGCGTGGCTTGCAGGCTGGCTTTGAGCTTGAGCCATTTCTGGTAACCGTGCTCTCGTGACAGCGCCGAGAGCCACACGTGCTCTGATGAGACCTCATGCACAGAGGGGGCTCAATGACCAGGGTGGCGGGAGGGCCACGGCAGGCTGGGGTTCTGGCCCGAGAGCCTCCCTGGGCAGCGTGTGTCCACATGGGCCTCAGGTGGACGAGTGCGGGGGCTGCTGCCTGTCAATGCTGTTGGTGCCTGGGACACGGCAGGGCGCCCAGCCACGCTCTTCCTGTGAGGAGCTTGTGTTCGGACCGAGCAGATGGACACAGGAACTGGTGTAAGGAACATGACGCGGCGCGAGGAGCTAGCCGCGGACAGCGACGTTCCAGAGGTCTCCAGAGCCGCAGGTGTTACCTTATGGCGCCTGCGTCTGCGCACGCCACGCAGGTGGTTGCTTGCCCAGCTGGCACCCAAGGCAGCAAGGCCTTCCGCAGGGGCACGTTCTGGAGACCGTGGCCCTGCCGCGTGGCTGCTCCCGTCGCTCTCTGGCCTCTGAGGCCTCCAGGCCTATGGGCCGAGCCCGCCTGTTGCAGCTGGGCGCGTTGTGAGAGGGCGTTGGCAGGCGCTGCTCCCGGGGGTCCGCACCTGACCACCACTCTGCCTTCAGAGAGCGCTCGCAGGCGGCGGCCCCACAGGCGCAGGTTCCAGGAGCCACGTCCCGGCTGCCGACCCCGGCAAAGGGGTCACATGGGGCGCTCCCTGGGCACCGCGGGCTGGGCTGCGGCGCGGGCGCCTCAGCAGGGGCCAGGCTCTGGCCACAGAGGGAGAGCAGGTTGGGCGGCTCCTGTGTCAGCTTCTCAGGGCGCGGGTTCGGGTTCCTGCCCCTCTGCAGCTTAGCACACGCTCCATCTGCGCGTTCCAAAGCAGCGCTGCTGCCAGGCTGGGGACATGCCCGGTCTCTGTGGCCACGTGCTGGGGGTGCGGCCGGCTCCTGCGCTGTGGCGTGAGCCTGGGGGCGTCAGGCCCTGGCTTGGGCCTCGCTCTCATCCCCGGCGTTCGGGGTAAGGCCTGGAGCACCAGCGGCGCCCAGCCTCTCACCGCGCCTCTGCAGCTGCCGCCCTGGCTGGAGGGGGCCTCGCTTGCTCACCTCCCGTGTGGTCAGGTTCCCAGGCCGCTCAAGCAAACGCCCGGGAGTGGGTTGGCTTAAACATGGGGAATTTATTAGCTCACGGCTTTGAGACCGGGAAGATGTCCGGATTGGGGCGTCATCAAGGTGATGCTTTCTCTCCGAAGGCTGGCGCCCGGAGCCGGCTGCCTTGCTTTCCCCTCTCCTGGGCTCCGCTGACGTCCGCCTCTAGCCTCCGGTGGCACTCGCTCTCCCCCTCCCTTCTCTGCCCCCCCTGAGTTCACTCCACTTACAGAAGACTCCAGAAAGGGGTCTCAGCCCCACCCTGCCTGAGGCAGCCTCCTCAGGAGGCCCCCCTGCCGGGGATGCACAGCCACGGGACGGGTGAGGTGGAGGACGTGCTTCCTGGGCTCGCACAGCTCCAGACCAGCCCCCTGCGCCGGGGCCGCCCAGCACTGCCCCTGCTGGCACTCCTGACCCCTGGACCCCGTCTGGAGGCTCTGAGCGGGCCGAGCCCCAGCTGCACCTGGATCAGGTTCCGAGCTGCCTCCAGGTCTGCTCTTGGCCGCAGCCAGGGCCACCGTGCTGCAGGGGGCCTAGGAGGGGACACTGGCTCCTCGCGCCACGCGCTCGTTCACGGGGAGACATCGACGCCGCTCTAGGACTCGCCGCGCCCTGTGGAGCCCTCCGCCCTGCTGCCCATGGCCACGTCCTGCCCCTGCTGCTCGGGCCCCAGCCCTCACCCTCGGTCTGCCGAGACGCTCGCTCCTCCCTCCCTCCCTCGGGGCTGCTTCTGCGTCGCCGCTGCATGGCGCCGTCGGCAGCCAGCACACCGTGCGGCCCGTCCACCGAGGCCCACGCTGCTTCCCTGCTAAAGGCCCTGAGAGCCGCCGTCCTCACTCCTCCCGCGCCCTCTGGAAGCCAAGTTGGCGAGGCTGCCGCGGGCCTCGGCCGTGTGGACGCTGCTGCTGCTGGGCCGGCCCCTCTGCACCACCCGCCCAACCTCTCTCCGCAGCCCTGGCTGCTGCACTTGGTGCATGATGGCGACGCCGCACTCAGCATCTGCGCCGGACTCCCGGCTCTGCCCTCCCTGGGTCTTGCCTGCCGCCTCTGCTCTTCTGTTGCTGTGGCTGCGCCGCTTGGTGCCCCTGACCCGCCTCCTTCACGCCTCGCACGCCCGCACACAGCCCGGTCTCCTCAACACCTGCCGCCAGCGTCCCGACCTCCAGTTCTGCGTGGCGTCTGCCCTCGTGTCCAGGACAGCGTGGTGCTCCTCTTGCTAAAACACAAGCCTTCCCAAGCGCAGGCCTGCGGCCCCAGCGTGCCTCTCCCACAGCGCCCCCTCGCCTGGGAGCCCTGGAGGCCACGTGCATCCTGCCCACGCACGCCCAGCCCTCCGCGGGCTGCGGGGAGCTCGGCACACAGCGGCCCGCCTTCCTTCCCGAGCGAGCACAGGCACTGTCATCCTGGCGTGTCCCGGAAGCGAAACCCTGGGCATGCGGCTCCAGGATTGAGCCTGGAGGCGGTATCAGTCAAAACTGGCCTGTCCTGGGGTCCAAGCCGACTGCCTGGCCTTGTGGAGAATTCTCCCCACGGGCCCCGTGGTGCCGGGCGTGGACGAGTGTCATAGCCGACCTGCCTCACCTCCACACCTTCCAGGAGCCCAGGAGCCTGGAGTGGGTGCGTGTTGTGCTTTGAGTCCTTAGAGACTGGTTTGCAGACTTCACGTCTTTGGTTTGACTCCTTACAGCTCCTGGAGCAGAACGGAGGCTACGGGAACACTGCCTCATCCCGAGGGCCGGCCCCGTCTGTGTGCGCGGGCGCCCGGCTGCCAGGCTCCACGAGCAGCGGCTACAGTGGAGGTAAGTGGTCTCCAGCTCCCAGCCCCTGGGAAGAGCTGCCCTCCCCGACTGCCACTCAGTCCATAGGTGCTGTCGAGTGCCTCTGGGCGCAGTGCGTGGCGTCGAAACGCCTGCTCTCCTGGGACTGGGCCTGATGGAGGGAGACGGGCCACAAGGCCAGGGGACTCGCGACACTCCGCTCCCGGAGGCAGCAGGCAGCATGCCGGGCCCGTTCAGCCTGCCCCGCCCTCCAGGAGCTCTCCGAGCCTGTGGAAGGGCCGGAGCGTCTGGGCCTTCCGGGCTGCCGGCTCCAGGGCGCAGTGGCTGATTGGCCGCTGGCCCACGGCACCTGTCTCCCTGCCTCCCTGGCTGGCATTTGTGTCTCGGCTCAGCCCACTGACCTGGTGGCCCAGGCGAGCACACTTGCTGTCCACCTGCAGCTTCGACTTTTTCAGGACCTGGCAGGGTCTGCTAATGGGCCCCAGCGAGTCCCCTGCCCACCTGCCTGCTCAGCCAGGCCATCACCTGGCGTGTCCTGTGCATCGGCACAGCCCCAGGGGAGGGCTCTCGTCGTCTTCCAGCTCCGCCGCTGCTGCAAGGCAGGCGGCATGCCCTCAGCCAAGGGCATCCAGGCCGCAGCACCGCCCGTAGACCACAGCAGCGTGCCCTCGGGGAGGGGAGGTAGCCTGCTGGTGGTGCCCGTCCCGTCTCCCATGGAGCCCCTCTGGCCATGGCCCCAGCCATGGCCTTCTTTACGCAGTTATGCAACGTCACCCAAGGCGGCGTGGCCCTTCAGGCCTCAGCATGACTGTTCTTCGTCGTGGGGACCACCTTGGCCAGCGCCTGCTCACCAGGAGTCCTTGTCTCTCGAGTGCTGTGTGTTGTGGTGTGTGTTTGCTGTGGCTTCTGGAAATTCTCTGGTCCGTGACCCCGGTGGTCACAGCTGGGTGGCACCACAGGCCCCAGCAGGCGCTCGGCTCCCTTCGGACCTTGTCGAAGTGGGGATTGCAGGGGTCACGCTTTGTGGTTCAGGTGTGGGCTCTGTGTTCAGACCCCACTCACTCGGGTCGGAGGCGGCAGGATTCCAGATTTGGACTAGGCATTCTTCAAAATGCGGTAATTCACTAAAAGATGCAGGGAGCTCAGAGAGATGGTCAGCGCACAGGTTGGGGTTAGCAGATGGATGCCGGCCAGGGAAGAGGTCAGGGCGCGAGCCCACGTGGCCCAAGGCCCCATCATGAATTGCAGTGGACTGGATAAAAGTCATGCCCCGCCTCGGGCACCACGCCCAGAGGCTGCGCGTCTAGCCTCAGCTGCCCCCGCGACGTTTGGACCGGGAGGGCTCCTTTGTCTGGGGCACTGTGGCGCCCCGAGGGTGCAGGGGACGGCCGGCTGCAGGCACCAGGGAAGGCTCCGAGTGGATGGGCTCAGCCTCCTGGGAGCCCACGTCAAGGCAGAGCGCCAGGGCAGCACCAGAGACCCAGGCCATGGCCAGGGCGTGGATTCAGGGTGTCGTCCTGGGTCACGGCCCCAGCCTGGGGACCTGGGACCCTCCCTCCTGTCGGCCCGTTACCACCTACGCCCCCCCACCCCTGCCTGGTCCTGCTCCAGCTCTCCGATTCCTGCCGGGGGGGCGGGCAGTCACCGACAGCCGTCCTCACCTCGTCCTGGCGCTGCCCCGTCCAGCCCGTGCAGATCCTGTGCACGAGAGGCCTCAGTCCCACCCAGAGCCTCCTGCCTTGGGCTCCGCACGGCAGCATGGCCCTCGGAGGGCGGCCAGGGCCAGGCTGAAGGTTTCCCAGGACGAGCCCAGTGCAGCAGCCGCCCCAGTGCCACGTGCAGGCACCGCGGCCACACGGGGGCGCTTCGGCGTCGGCCGCAGGCAGCTGGTGGTGTGGGGCGGCCAGGGAGACTGCCCAGACAGCGCGCTGCTCGCCAGGGACGCACAGGCTTCACGTCCGCTTGCCTCACAGGCACGCTTCCGGGCCCGGCCTTGCACTCCCGCCTTGCTTTCGGCCAGGGCTCCCTGGGGGCTGGGGGCTCCGGGTGGGCTTGGCCTCGGGCCTCCTTCCTGGGGCTGGTTTGGAGTCGGCGAGGGTCTCTCTCTCCGCCCTGTGGCCTGTGCTTTCGCTTCCTTGGCTGGCACCTCCAGCTTCCCGGTGCTCGTGGGCCCTAGCTGAGGAGGAGGAGCTCCAGGTTGTCGAGGGGGATGGCAGAGCAGGCCAGCAGGCTTAGGAACGTGCCTCTAGGTACAGTCCTCGTCCTCACCCGGCTTGGTGGTCCTGGCTGCCCTGGGACAGGCCGCGCCCTCCGCCCTGCCTTGCTTTGCCCCAAGGGTGCCGGCCTCCCTTGCCGCTGGTGGGTGCTCAGTGCTGCCTGGACCGGCTCTGCCCCACCCGCCTGCCCACGGGTCTGGGAGACGAAACGGGTCCTCCGCCTCCTTTAGGGTCTCTCTCTCCAGGGGCTCCTGGGGGCTCCCAGCCTGGCACTGTGGCCAGCTGCCAGCCCCCCACTTGGCGGCCTCAGCCCACCGCGCACAGAGGGACCCGCAGTCAGCTGCTTCCTCTGCTCTTTGGGAAGGCCGAGGGCGTGGTGCCAGTCGGTGTCGGGCGAGAGCCTCGAAGCCCTGCCTGCCCCGGGGTCGGCCATGGATGGGTTCCCACCCGCAGGCTGTGGTTGGGTCAGCCTCTGTGCCCGCTGCCTCTAGCCAGGCACCTCTGGA
>JAQZBX010059965.1:0-17407 GCA_029593785.1 Cabassous unicinctus
AGAAGAAGAAGAAGAAGATGAGAGTCACTTAAAAAAAAAAAAAAAGAAATTTTTTAAAAACTTAGTTTCATCGCTAAAATCTGCCTCAAAATCTGCAGATAGAAACCTGCAGGGCAATTGATTGATGAAAATAAGCAGGCTGAGAGGTTCCACAAGGGCCCAAGAAATGAACACTGTTCTTCCTGAGTTTTGTTTGACTGCTTGCTTGTGTGTTTGTTTGGTTTTTCTTTGTTTATTTGTTGTCTCTTCCTTTTCTTTCCTCTTTCCTCCCCCTCTTCTTTTTTGTTTAAATTAGGTGCTGCTAGCTTGTGTCTTCTTTGCTGTGCTGCTTTTTCTGTGATTTCCCATTCTCTGTGTATATTGATTTTGTCTCCCAATGCTATCTCTTTTCCTTCCTTCATCTTTCTGCATTCTGCTTTATGTTGTGGGTTTTACACACCACATTTTTTTATTAGCCCAGAACATCAAGGGTGTCAATTTCTATTCTATCTATTCTGTTTTCTTCTTTTTTTATTATTATTATTTTCTTTTCAAAACTTTCTTTACTCGTTTCTCTCCTCATCATTCTGGCCTTCTAAATCATTAAATATATTTTCCTCTATGTGGTTTCCCAGTCCATTTTAGGTACTCCACTTTTTTCCCTTTTACTCTACACTGCCTACATGAGTTAAATATTCATTTTACTAAGCCTTATATGGTCCCTTTTCTAACTTTTATCAATATTACTATTTCTTTCATCCTTTCTTACATCTTTCAATTCCTCTGGCTCTAATTTTTTGCCTTCAAGGGAACATAGAAAGAAGCAAGGAAATAAAATAAGAAGAACAAAGTGTCAAAGAGAAAACTTAACACACACACAGAACCACCAGCTAAATAAAACTAGAGTAGAGAAAGAAGGTGATCAACTGAATAAACCCATGAAGATAAAATAATGACTAGAGGGCAAGAAAAATTAGAAATCACACTGAGAAACAGGAAGACATGGATCAGTCCAGTGAACAAACTAAAAACCAGGGAGAAGCAGAACATAGAACAGCTAATCAAAGCTTTCGAAAGAAATATCGTGGACCAACTTAATGAAGTGAGGGAAGAGATTAAGAATATTAAGAAGACACTGGGAGAACATATTAAAGAAATTGTAAGCATGTGTAAAAAGATAACGGATATGATGGTGATCAATGGCACAATCCAAGAAATCCAAAAGATGCTGGATTCACATAACAGCACATTTGAACAGGCAGAAGAAAGAATTAGTGATGTGGAAGACAATACATCTGAAATCAAATAAATAGTAGAACAGACACATGAAAGATAGAAAAAATCCAGCAGCGACTCAGGGATTTAACTGACAACACAAAACACACAAACATACACATTGTAGGCATCCCAGAAGAAGAAGAGAAGGGAAAGGGAACAGAAGGATTGTTGAAGGAAATAATGGCTGAAAATTTCCCAACCCTATTGAGAGAGATGGATGTACATGTCCAGGAAGCACAGCACACCCCAAACAATAAAATTCCCAACAGGCCAACTCCAAGATATATACTTGTCAAAATGTCAAATGCTCAATACAAAGGGAAAATACTCAAGGCAGCAAGAGAAAAGAGAACCATCACATACAAGGAAAGCACAATAAGAATAAGTGCTAATTTCTCATCTGAAACCATGGAGGCAAGAAGACAGTGGTATGACATAATCAAAGCACTAAAAGAAAAAAACTCCCAGTCATGAATTCTGTATCCAGCAAAACTGGCAGTCAAAAAGATGGAGAGTTCACAATATTCACAGATAAACAGAAATTAAGGGAGTATGCCAATAAGAAACCTGCATTTCAAGAAATACTAAAGGAAGTTCTACAAGTTGAAAGAGAAAAGCAAGGGAGAGAGACACTTGGAGGAGAGTGTAAAAACAACTAAAAATCCAAAAAGAGAAATAAAAACAACATATGACATATTAACCCAAAGAAAATATGGCTGATGAAAGAAACTCTTTCTGAATAATAACACTGAATGTTAATGGATTAAACACAGCAGTCAAAAGACACAGAGTGGCAGAATGGATGAGGAAATATGATCTATCTATATGTTGTCTACAAGAAAGCCAGCTTCAACCCAGGGATTCAAGGAGTCTAAAAGGGAATGGCTGGAAAACAATTTTACAAGCAAACAATAGCCAAAAAAGGGCAAGAGTAGCTATCATAATATCGGACAAAAAAGACTTTAAATGCAACACTATCTCAAGAGACAAAGATGGACAGAAGATATTAGTAAAAAGGGTAATCTCTCAGGAAGAGAGAACAATCATAACCATTTATGCACCTAATCGGGGTGCTCAAAATACATGAAGCAAACTCTGGAAAAACAAAGTGGAGAAATAAATGCTTCTACAATTACAGTGGGAATCTTTAATACACCATTATCACCATTAGACAGAACATCTGGACAGAGAATCAATTAAAAACAAAGACTATGATTAATACATTAGAGGGCATAGACCTAATAGATATGTACAGAACATTACACCCAAATACAGTAGGATTTACATTCTTCTAGAGTGCACATGTTTGCTACACCAAGAAAGGACACATGCTAGGCCACAGAACAACTCTCAATGAAATCAGAAAAATTGAGATTATACAAAGTAATTCCTCTGACCACAAAGGAATGAAATTGAAAATCACTAAAGGCCAGAGAAACAGATTAGGCCCAAAGGTGGAAGTTAAACCTCACACCCTTAGAAAAACAGTGGGTGAAATAGGAAATCTCAAAAGAAGTCAGTAACTACCTTGAAACTAATGAAAATGACAATAAAACATATCAAATCCTATGGAATGCAGCCAAAGCTGTCCTGAAAGGGAAGTTCATAGCTATAAATACATATATTATAAAAGAAGAAAGCGTTAAAATTGAAGACCTAACTGCACAACTGGAGGAATTGGAGCAACAAAAACTGAACCTGAAAGAAGTAGAAAGAAGGAAATAACAAAGATTAGAGCAGAAAAAAAATGAAATAGAGAATAAGAAAGTACTCGATACAATAAACAAAACCAAATAGCTGGTTCTTTGAAAAGATCATTAAAAATGGCAAACACATAGCCAGACTTACAAAGAAAAAGAGAGAAAGATGCAAATACACAAAATAAAGAATGAGTAAGGGGATATTACTATTGACCCCATTCCAGTTATGAAAGGATGGTTCAATATAAGAAAATCAATCAATGCTATACACGACATAAACAGAGTGAAAGAAAAAATCACATGATCATTTCTATAGATGCAGTAAAAACATTCGACAAAATACAGCATACTTTCCTGATAAATACACTGCAAAAGATAGGAAAAGAAGGAAACTTTCTGAACATGATAAATGGTATGTATCAAAAACCCAAAGCTAACATCACCTTCAATGTTGAAATCCTAAAAACTTTCACTCTGAGATGGGGAACAAGACAAGGATGCCCACTGTCAGCACTGCTATTTAACATTGTCTTAGAAATACTTGCTGGAATGAGGGATTAACACCAAGTGCCACCTGGCAACCTGACTGGAAAAAGTCCTTGAATAAAAGGGGGAAAAGTTAAAGACAAATAAGTTCATGTGGCTGAGAGACTTTAAAGACAGTTGGGACGTCATCCCAGAGGTAACGCTTATGCACACTTCAGTAGAATCTCATAGAACACCCAAGTAGATATCATCCCACACAAAGGGGCTCCTGAGGGCTCTGGAGACACCCAGGTACTATATAAGGGGGAGTAGCCCCAGAGATTGATGCCTTATGATTGAGCTCTACTTTGGAATCTGTGCTCCTGAGAGTGACAATGTTGGACTCAAATGAGCCCTCCCTGCACATGGTCCATCAGTCCCTTCTATTCAAACCTATATGTGAAGCTGGAGTATGTATGTGTACTTCCAGGGACTGGAGCCTCTGGCTAGACCAAGTGCCAGCTGTGCCTGGAATCATGGTCAAGCTGGAACTCCTACTCTACAGCTCAATGGACTCACCCAAGTCACCTGGAGAGGATACAATGATGGACAATGGTCATCCCAGGGAATGGAGAAAGCCTGCAGCTTAAGGCAGGATAATCCCATCCACCATAACCATGGGATATACGCCCACTCTCATTTGGAGGTGGAGTGGATATCACCATTTCAGTACCCTCAGGATTGGGGGAAGAGCTAGGGACTAGAGTGGACTTAATGTTATTCTCTTGTAGACATATTGTGATTCAAGGAATGGGAGAATTTATAACAGTGAGGTGGAGCCAGTGGCCACTAGATGCTTTCAGGGCAGGGAGGGGAAGTGTGGTTGTAATACACAGGCTTTTTCAGGACTTGGGGGTTGCCCTGAATTGCGTTGTGGTGACAGATATAGATCATTTTACGTCAGCATATACCATGCAGTACTGTGAGGGAGAGAGTGTGGTCTATGATGAGAACTGTGGTCTATGCTTAGTGTCAAAGCCCCAGGATGTGTGTATCCATTGCAGGTGATGTGCCACACTAAAGAAAGATGTTTATGTGGGATGCTGTGGGAGGTTTGGGAAGTGGGGAACATAGGAATCCCTGTCGTTTTTGTGTGGCATTTGTGTAAACTAAGCATCTTTTAAAATATATATAAAAAATAGCATTTATGTAAGCAAATGCACATATATGCATATATTTTAGTATATCATTTTACAAATAATGGTTTGTGTTGTGAAAATTTTGATTTTTACCCATAATAAAGTAAAATAAAATAAAATAATTACAAATAAAGAAGTACTTGCTTGAGCATGGAGGCATGAAATAGATATAAAAGGGAACCAAATTGGAAAAGAAGAAGTAAAAATTCCATTGTTTGCAGATGACATGTTCTTATACATAGAAAGCCCTGAGAAATCTACAACAAAGCTTCTAGAATATATAAAGGAGTTCAGTAATGTTGCAGGCTATAAGATCAATGCTCAAAAATCAGCAGCATTTCTGTACACCAATAACTAACAATCTGAGGAGGAAATCAAGAAAAAATACGATTTATAAGAGTAACTAAAAGAATCAAATATCTATGAATAAATTTAACTAAAGATGTAAAGGAATTATATACAGAAAATTACCCAACAGTGTTAAAGGAAATCAAAGAAGATTTAAATAAATGGAAAAATATTCCCTCTTTGTGGATAAGAAGACTAAACATCATGAAGATGTCTATCCTACCCAAACTAATCTACAGATTTAAAGCAATCCCAATAAAAATCAACACTGTAATTTTAAGGAACTGGAAAAACTAACTACAAAATATATTAGGAAAGGCAAGAGGCTCCGAATCACCAAAGACATACTGAAAAAGAAAAATAAAGTTGGTGGTTTCACAATACCCGACTTTAGAACATACACAAAGCTACTGTGCTTAAAACTGCATCGTATTGGCACAAGGTTAGACATACTGATCAATGGAACCAAATTGAGAATTCTGATATATATCTTTGCATATACAACTTTACAAGGCCACCAAGCTCACTCAGTTGGGAGAGAATTGCCTCTTTGACATGTGGTGCTTGGAGAACTGGATATCTATACCCAAAAGAATGAGAGAGGAACACCATCTCACACCTTATACAAAAATCAACTCAAAATGGATCAAAGATCTAAATATAAGAGCCAAAACCATAAAAACCTTGGAAGATAATGTTGGGAAGAACCTTCAGGACCTTGTAATAGGAAATGTTTTCATGAACTTCATACCCAAAGTATGAACAGCAAAAGAAAAAATAGATAAATAGGATCCCCTCAAAATTAAAAAATTCTGCATCTCAAAGAATGTTATCAAGAAAGTAAAAATGTGGCCTACCCAATGGGAGAAAATATTTGGCAAACATATATTTGATAGGAGCCTAATATCCTGCATATTTAAAGAAATCCTTTACCTCTAAAATAAAAAGACAAACAACCCATTTAAAAAATGGGCAAGTGACTTGAAAAGACACTTCTCAATGGAAGAAACACAAATGTCCAAAAAGCACATGATAAAAATGGTCTACATGACTAGCTATTAGGGAAATGCAATCAAAACTACAATGAGATACAATCTTACACCAATTAGAATGGTGGCTATTTAAAAAACAGCAGACTATTAGTGTTGCAGAGGATGTGGAGGAAAGGGAACCCTCATTCACTGCTGGTGGGATTGTGGTGTTCCTGCCACTGTGGAGGACAGTTTGGTGGTTCCTCAGGAAACTAACAATAGATTTTCTGTATGATCCAGTGATTCCACTGCTGGGTATAGACCCAGAATCATTGAAAGCAAAGACACGAGCAGATATATGCACACCAATATTCATAGCAGCATTGGTCACTATTGTCAAAAGTTGGAATCAACTCTGGTGCCCATCAACAGATGAATGTATAAACAAAATGTGGTACATACATACAATGGAATATTACTCACCTATAAGAAGGAATAATTTGTTAACACATGGAATAACATGGATGAATCTTGAAGACCTTATGTTGAGTGAAGCAAGCCAGGCATTGAAGGATGAACAGTACATGACCTCACTGATATGAATTAAGGAAAGTGAGCAACCCCCGAGAACCTTTGTCTGAAAGATAGGTTAACAAGAGAGAGAAAGAGAAGAGAATTTTTTGAGCCATCACCCATACGGACATAATCTATGGTAAAGTGATAGAGTATAGTTGTTTATTGAAGGATAGGAGAGGTGCATAGTGATAATACTGGGTTTGGTGGTGCAGAGTCGACAGGTGGGTAGATTAAGAAGGGTGATTTAGAATACCCAGGATACTGGGGGCAGAGATGGGAAATGGGCCAGGTGAACACAGGATTTGTGGGTATGTGGTTTAAAGTGCATGGCTGGGAATGCTCTTTTGGCAAAATGACAAGGGAGTGCCACTCGTTTAGGGTGTTGATTGGGGGCATTCAGGATGGGGCACATCTGGAGTACGCTTCTGGGGAGTGTGTAAGTGTTCATCCTATCATAATGTGTTGTGTCGGTGGGTGGAGATCCACACGGTGAGTGGAAAGGAGATGGAAGCCCATCTTGGGAGGAGCAATTCACACAGACAGACAGGTGTGTGTCTCTTATGAGCAAGGGTTGATCCTAATAGGGCAGGACAATCAGCGTGTCAAGACCTCTTGTTGCATGTAACTATAAATCTTGTCATCCAATGACTCAAGACAGGGGAGTGTCATGTGCCCCAGGGGGATGAGGAAGGAGGAACAGAATAAATCAAACAGGGAGTATTTAATGGTCAGGGAAAAATGTTTTTCATTACCCTTCAGTGATGGCCACAAAACATGGTAAATGTTATAAGAAATTATGAAATTGTACCATTTAAAATGCAAACTATACTGTAAACCATTGACAATGCTTAGTAGCTATGTTTCACTATTTGTATAACAGTTATAACAATACTACCATCCACATAGAAAATTGTTTAATATGGTGTGAGGAAAGGGAGATGAGGTTGGGTATATGAGAGTTTCTAGTATTCTGTGTCTGACTTTGCGGTGGTCTAAAACTTCTTTGAAAATTAAATGAAAATTTAGAAGACACTGGGGAGTGAGAGGGGGAAGCTGCCACGGTACTGACTGGATGACTGATAAAGCAGTAACAAAAGGAAAATTGTTTACTTTTTTAAAAATTTAATATTATTGTTATTTCCCATTTTTAGAATATCCCAATCCTTTAATTTAATTTTATTCTTAGCATTTTTTTAAGTTTCCATGTATTTTATCTCTTACATTTATACTTATCATTTTTATTTCACTTTTCTATTAATTGTATTTTTCTATTAAAGGGGCTTCATCTTTAAGGAAAGTTTGGATTACAGAAGGGTTACAATGGGATTGGGAGAAGACCATTGGTGGGGGATGTCAGGGATGGGGATGAATTACACCTGAATATATATAAAAGATATATAAACTTGTTCAAATGATCAAGGAGTGTGGCATGGTCACAGTGGGTGGAGAATCATTCAATAAATGAGAGAATACTGAATTCCCAGCCTGGAGAGTTCTGCCATATTCTCCAAGGGAGCAGCAACAGCCCCCAAGTGCAGGGGCAGTGTTTGGCAAAGGAGGATGGCCCACTAATGTGTTCTTGTTATTGATGACTAGCCTTATGAGTCTTTGCTTTTGTAATTAAAACTTAGCCTATTGTTATGGGGTGCCTAAAGGTTGCCAACTGAGAGCCTCCTTGTTGTTCAAATGTGGCCTCTCTCTAAGCCAAACTCTGCATATGTATGCATTACATTCCCCCCAATGTGGGACATGACTCCCAGGGATAAGCCTCCCTGGCAATGTGGGATTAGTACCAAGTGCCAATTGGCAATACGACTGGAAAAAGACCTTGAAAAAAAGGGGGGAAATGTAAAGCCTAATGAGTTCATATGGCTAAGAGAGTTCAGACAGAGTTGGGGGAGTTTCCCAGAGGTAACGCTTATGCACACCTCAGTAGGATCTCATAGAACACCAAATTGGATATCACCCCAAACAGAGGGTCTCCTGAGGTCTCTGGAGACAACCAGGTCCTATATAAGGGGAGATAGATCCAGAGATCGATACCTTATCATTGGGATATACTTTGGAATCTGTGCTTCTGAGAGTGACAGAGTAGGACCCAAATAAGTCCTCCTTGCACTAGGTCCATCAGTCCCTTCTATTCAAACCTATATGTGATGCTGGAGTTTTTAGGTGTACTTTGAGAGACTGGAGCCTTTGGCCTGCCCATCTGCCAGCTGTGCCTGGAATCTCGGTGTAGCTGCTACTCCTACTCTAGAGCTCAATGGACCCCTCAAAGACACCTGGGGAGGAGATAATGATGGACAACGGCCATCCCAGGGAATGGAGAGAGTCTGAAGCTGCAGGCAGAATAATCCCATCCATCTTATCCATGGGATATAAGCCCTGTCTCACTTGGAGGTGGAGTGTACATCATCATCCCAGACTCCTCAGGATTAGGGGAAGAGCTATGTACTAGAGTGGACTTACTGGTATTCGGTTGTATATATATTGTGATTCAAGCAATGGAAGAAATTACAAAATTGATGTGAAGCCAGTTGCCACTGGACACTTTCAGGTCAGTGAGAGGGAAAAGCAGTCATAATACAGGGGCTTTTTCAGGACTTGGGGATTATCCTGAGTGACATTACAACAACAGATACATCAGCATATAACATGCGGAACTGTGTGGGAGAGAGTGTGGTCTACAATGTGAACTATGGTCCATGCTTAGTGGCAAAGCCCCAGTATGTGTATATACATTTCAGGTGATGTGCCACACTAATGAAAGGTGTTTATGTGGGAGGTTGTGGGAGGTGTGTGATGTGGGGAACATGGGACTCCCTGTAATTTTTGTGTAATATTTATTTAATCTAAGCATATTTTTAAATATTAAAAAAAATAAGCATATGGCAACATGGATGGACCTCCAGGACATTATGTTGAGTGAAGAAAGCCAGACATAAAAGAACAAATAGTGTAGGATTGCATTACTATGAAGCAAATATACTCTGTAAGATATTGTATGATTCAAAAGAAATTTATATGTATCTGGTATATTTAATTGAGAAATATATGTATTTAATCATCTGTGTTTACTTTTTAGTTTCTAACTGTTAATATTTTCAATTATTAAATATACAAAATAAAGTTAAAAAAATAAAGTAATACAATGGAAAATAAAAATAAGAAGGAACAGTAATAAACATTTATGTACCTAACCATGGTGTCTCAAAATACATAAGGCAAAGACTTGGAAAAATCTGTGGAGAATAGATACCTCCATAATGATAATTGGGGAAGGTAATACACCATTATCAGAACATCTCCATAGAGAATCAATAAAGAAACAAAGACCCTGAATAATACATTAGAGGATCTGTTCTTAATAGACATATACAAAAGATTATACCAAATACAGTGAGATATACATTCTTCTCAAGTGCACATGAATCATTCTCCAGGATAGATGACATGCTAGGCCACAGAACAACTCTGAATGAATTCAGAAAGATTAAAATTATACAAAGTAATTTCTCTAACCACAATGGAATGAAGCTGGAAATCAATAAGTGCCTGAGAACCAGATTAGCCACAAAGATATGGAAGTTAAACAACACACTCTTAGACAAACTGTGGGCCAAGGAGGAAATTGCAAAGGAATCAGTAACTATCTTGAAATGAATGAAAATGGCAACACAACATATCAAAACTTATGGAATTCAGCAAAAGCTGTCCTGAGAGGGAAATTCATAGTCATAAAGGCCTATATTAAAAGAGAAGAAAGTGCTAAAGTCAAAGACCTAACTACTCACCTCTTGGACTTAGAAAAAGAAAAACAAACTAATGCAAATGAAAGTAGAAAAAATAAATAAAAAATATTAGAGCAGAGCTAAATGAAATTGAAAATAAGAAAGCACTAGAAAAAATTAAAAAAAAGCTCATTCTTTGAGATGATTAATAACATTAACAAACCCTTAGCTAGACTACAATGAAAAAAAGAGAAATGATGCAAACACATAAAATAAGAAACTAGGAAAGTGATATCACCACTTAACACAGTGAAATAAAGAGTATCATAGAAGGATACTGTGAAAAATTGTATGCCAACAAGAAGGATAATTTAGAGAAAATGGACAAATTTCTAGAAACACACAAGCAGCATCCATTGAAAGAAAAACTGATAAACTGAACAGACCAATCACAAGTAAAGAGATGGAATTAGCCACCAATAACCTCTCAACTAAGAAGAGCCAAGGAACCAAAGTTTTCATAGGTTAACTCTTCCAAACATTTTGGAAATACTAACACCAATCCTGCTTAAACTTTTCCAAAAGTGCAAGTGGAGGGAACATTGCCTAACTCATTCTATGATGCCAACATCACCTTAATACCAAAGCCAAACAAAAATGCCATGAGAAAAGAAAACTATAGACCAATTTCTCTGATGAACCTAGATCCTAAAATCCTCAACAAAATAGTTGCTAATCTTAATCAACAACACATCAAATGAATTATACACCATGATCAAGTGGGTTTCATCCCAGGTGTGCAAGGATTGTTCAACATAAGAATATCAATCAATGTAATATACCACATAAACAGATAGAAAGAAAACAAAAACCATGATCATCATTATAGATGCAGAAAAAGCATTTGACTAACTAAAGCACCCTTTCCTGATCAAAGCACTACAAAAGATAGGAATTTAAGGAAACTTCCTCAACATGATAAAGGGTATATATGTAAAACCAAAAGCCAATATCATATTAAATGGTGAAATCCTGAAAGATTTCCCTCTAAGATCTGGAACAATACAAGGATGTCCACATTCACTGATTCTATTTAACATTGTGTTAGAAGTACTTGCAGATATCCATCCTGCACTCTTCTGGGGATCTGTCTAGCAAAGCCTACAATGGAACAAAGAGTTACTCTGAACACTGAAGTTGAGAGATGTGAGGGTGAGAACAGCTAAAGAAACTATTCTCCTTTGCTGACTCCCATCACCATTTTTGTTTTCTTTTCACAAAGCACATGGTCAGTGTGTACATGCAGGGGCTCAGAATGTTTTGGGCTGCACAGGAGATAATGGAGAGATAGAAAGCTCTAGCTAAATAACAGTGTAAATTCAGAATGTCCTACTGTTTTCAGCAGTAACTGAGAGCATTAACTTCCCTGCATGGCAGAGGAGCTGGCCTCTAAACTGTTTAGAAGTAAAGATCAGAAGAATTCCCCCTTCCTTAAAATATATACAGAGAGGCAAGGGTGGTGCCGAGACAAGGTTGTATTAGATCCACAGGATTTTTGTTTTAGCTGAGTGTGGGAATAAAATTGTAAAGGGAAACAACTCCCTTGGAAAGGTTAGGGCAAGCTTGCCACCGCAAGCCTCCTCAATAATACTTGCTGGTCCCTAAGAGACTGTGCCTGTCTTAGGTTGTTCCTTCCCTGAGGAATCTTACCAATCTTTGACTAACCAGCACTTTTTCTTTTAGGAGCTGGGCAAAGCAGAACAGAAATCAAATGATTTTTTTCCCATGACTTCCACACTCAGCAAACAAATCAAACCTCCTTTTGTTGTACACATATGCAGTATCTGAAATTACATTTGGTAAATGTAAGGAAACCACTATGCAGACTAATGCAGCACAAATATAAGGTTTATAGTTAACATGGAGTAGGGAAAGGTTGGGAAAATGGAGAGGTAGAAAGGGGATAAGAATTAAAGATGTTTAAGCCATAGAGCTCTGAAGCTTCTTTCTTATGTGACCCAGAGGCGGAGTCAGGGATGAAGTTATGGCCAAGGCAATGCATTTCTCTTTGGTGCAGTGAGCTTGGAAGAGGGCCTGATGGATTAACCCAAGTTACTCTCTGCGTTTGGATAATGTTATGGCATGGTTGTATCTGGGAATTCCTTTGTTCCTCCATTGTCATTTTCTCCATCTGTGGTATTGGGTTGAATGGGTGGTCTTTCCAGCTCATGGTATAGCTGCATGTTCTTTGCTGGTGGCCACTGGGGGCCTATTGGAGTAAGAACACATCCATACCGTTGCTCCCACATTATTAGGTTACAGGGTCCCTTCCAAGAAATATATCCTAACATGTCTTTGTACAGAATTTTAGCTAATATTTGATGACTCTCTCAATGAGGGGATAAATGTTTTCAAGCTGCTGGGAGACCATGTTTATCATAATTTAAAAAATTTATAGTATACAGTGCCAGGGCTATCATATTTCTAGGGGAGGTATCCATACTCCCCATTTTTTTGTTTTATTGTTTTAGATAACATGACATATTTTAAATATATTTAAGGCTAAGTTAATTGGACTTTATCAGGAATTATTTGGAAACTAGTTTGAGTAAGAGAATTTTGGAGATGTTTATAGAGTTGTGTTAAAAGTGTTTCTGAGGGAACTGTAATAAGGATATTATCTATGTAATGATAAATACATGCTTGTGGGAAGGTAGAATGTGTAGGGCACAAAGCCTGAAAGACATAATATTGACACAGAGTGGGGCTATTGAGTATTCTTTGTGGCAGGACTTTTTACCGATATTTAGTTAGTGAATTTTTGTTAATAATAGAAATAATATAAACTAAATGAAGAATTGTTTATAAACAGGGGTTTAACAGCTTTATTTTAATCTCTTATGATATGTATACATATATTTACATGTTCACCAAACTGGGGGATATAATGATACACCTGGCTTACATTTGGCCAGAGTCCCAAATGGATAAAAGATAAATATTAATATACATATCTAGTTTGATAAGTTTATACTGATAATTAGAGTGAGAAACAAGAATAACATAATCAATTAAAAGATTAAATTAATATTGAACAGAGTTATAGAATGATAGATAAATAGAGCAGTTTTATATACCAACTCACCAACATCTAGCTTTTGGTTGGGAAATTTTGAATTAGTAGCTGATACTAGAGTTTTGATTGAAAACACTTGCGCAGAGAACTTTTTTTTAGGGTTGGACTTTAATTGGTTTGACTCCGGACTATCTTTTTACTCTGTTCATTATTAATGAACTTGATATTACAGATGCTAACTCACAAGCACTGTGTTAATTCCTGAGGAAGTGGCCAGCCTCTTCAGGAAGGAACACAACACTTTCTGGTCAGTACATTCCAAGGTTTATGAATTAGTCCCTGTGAAAGTGGCTCACTTTTCTATGGAGGAACACAACACATTTTGGAATGCAATTTATCTGTTTTGATTTGTTACAAAACATTCCTGATGTGCTTACTGTTTTAGTTCTTATTATTTTTCCAGAAATATGAAAAGTATTTAATATTTAATATTATGCTGAAACATTATCAAATGTTCATGTATTTTATACACTTTTTAAGTATTTATATGAACTTTTATTTGTACAACTTTAATTAACAGAGGGTTAAAGAATACATTTTAATTTTTTAAAAATTTTAAACAAATTTTATTTAAATTATAATATATTAAATAAACTCAACTGTTTAATTACTTTATTTTTTTAAGGTGAAAGAACAAATATTTTGCAATAGTTTGAAATAAAAAGCTATTTTTCAAGATTTAACTTTGAGAAAGGTTTGAACACTAGGTTTTTTTCAAAGTGATAACCCTTGTTTCCTCAAGGAAATGATAAGTTTAAAGTGCAAGAAGCTTTTTGATAAAACAGACTTTCTTTTTTGTATACTGATTATTCAGGAGAAAAACTCTTTGTAAATTTCTACTAAAACAGATTAAAGACTTGAGAAACTTTGAGAAAGAATAAAATTTTAACTTTGTATTATTATACTATTTGACCTAAAGTTTTTAAATCTTTATAGGTAGATCCTTAAAATCTTATGTAATTTGACCACAAAATTTCCTTTTCTGTGCACTTTCTGCACTTTCTGTATTTATTCAGGTTTTGTTCCACATTTTGTTCTTTCTTATTAACCAGTCATTTTATCTTAGGGCAAAATTACTTTCTTTTCCCTTAATAATTAAAACACATTCCAAATGATGTTTATGTGGAAGGTTGTAGGTGGTGTGGGAGGTGGGGCATATGGGAATCCCTATATTTTTTGTGTAACATTTATGTAATCTAAATATCTTTTTAAAAAATTTGAAAACTAAAAAAAGACAAGAAACCCATTTTAAAAATGGGCAAAAACTTGAATAGTCATTTATACAAAGAGGAAATAGAAATGTCCAAAAAAGCACTTGAAAAATTGTTTAACATCATTAGCTATTAGGGGAATTCAGATCAAAACTCTACTGCAATATAATTTCACACCTTATAGAATGGCCTTTAGTTAAATAAAACAGAAACCTACAAGTGCTGAAGAGGATGTGGAGAAATAGGAATACCCCCTCACTGTTGGCAGCAATGTAGAATGTTGCAGACTTTGTGGAAGACAGTTTAGCAGTTCCTCAAAAACTAAATATAGAACTGCTGTATGATCCAGCTATCCGGTTACTAAGAATATATTCAGAAGAACTGAAAGCAAGAGGTGAATTGATATTTGCACACTAATATTCATAGCAGCATTGTTCATATTGCTAAAATGTGGAAACAACTCAAATGTTCATCAACCAATAAGAGAGTGAATAAACAAAGTGTGATATATAAACAAAATGGAATAGTATTCAGCTGTAAGAAGAAATGAATTTGTGATGCATATGAAAACATGGATGACCCTGGAGGATATTAAGTTGAGTGAAATAAGCCAGACACAGAAGGATTAAAACTCTAGAATATAGGTAACTAAGAAATAGAATGTGGGCTGAGAATGGGAGCTGATTCTTAATATATATAGAATTTTTAATAAGTTTCATTGTAAACCTGTAAAAATCCAGAGTTGATGGTAGTGCATTATAGTGAGTACAGCAAAAAAAAAAAAAAAAAAAAAAAAAAAAAAAAAAAAAAAAAAAAAAAGCCATATCACACAGCAATCATGATTACCTGAGTGCTAATTTGTTTAATTCATCTTCCCACTTCCTCACAAGTCTGAGATGCTAGGAAAATAGATACCTACAGAAAAAAGAGCCTCCTCAATTGCCCATTTCCACACCTCTTGTACAGTATGTGAAAAGAGAGGGAACCCATGTATGTCTAAATCTGTATCTTCATTTTTAACCTTTTTCCATTTTCATGATGCCACATAATTTCATGGCTCCCTAATGCACATACAAAAGATAAAAAATAATAACAATTAAAAACAACCCAATTGGAGCATGGGGGGCCAATGGCTCCTTTACTGGCCAATGCTGCCCTATACACTAGGCAACCAATGGAAAATGGTGGGTTGGAAAAGAGGACTCACCACCAATGTACATGTGACCCTCTGCAATGGGTACAGTATTTAATTCAACTGCAAGCAACAGAGAGAACCTATTTTCAAAAACAGCTGTGAGAGCCAACAAAGAAAACAGAAACTTGCCAAGCAGAGAGCCATCTTTCCCAATTATCCAATCTGAAATGTACTGAAGCAGTTAAGAAATACTTCCTTGAAGAAATACAGTTCAGCAAAGGAGTTCCTAGCCCCAAGTGAATAGGAGAAAGCCATGGAGCATTTGACCAATCTCACTGCCCTGCATGACCAGCCACAGTCATGATGGCAAGTTTTACCATGAAATCTTCCACCACCGAAGTTCCAGGTGCTTCTAACTAGTTCCTGACAAAACTTCAAGCTCAGAGCTTGGTGGAAGATGATATGAAATGAAAAACAATTGTCGGGATCCTAAAATCTCAATTGAAAGTGTTTAAAAAATACTCAAAAGATGAAAACTTTAGGAGGATAAGATCAAATGTGCTTCATACAGACCAAGAACCACATGGAAACCTACCCAGGTTATTTTTTTTTTCTTAAATTGTGTAAATCCACTTATCTCTTTTATTTATTTTTCCCAGTGAAAAGTGTATTTTTATGAGAGCTTTGTATATTATAAATACACAATTTTCTAGTTATGGACATTTGAAATACCATGGGTTTTGTGTTTTTCTAAAATGTGCAATTAAAATATACATACATGTACCTAATACTTAGGGTAAAAATATCAAGAGCTCCATTTAGAAAGAGGGAAATATATATATATATATATATTTAGAAATATGTATGAGAAAGCTGAAGAAAGTATATTTTTAAAGCAAAAACAGTTTGCTATATATGAGAAAATTGAATGAAGACTTGATTGTTTATCCAAACTGAGCATTTAAATATTTTGAGAGATTAAAAATATTTATAATGGAAAAACGTGTATTCCTGTTCACTGACTATGTTCCAGTTGCCCCCATACCTCTCTTTCTAAGCCTGGTATTCACAAGACTGGCATATCTGTAATATCAGGGACAAGAGGTGTCCTACAACAGGAAAAGAGAGGGACCATTTTTCGAGCATCTGTATCTGTGATCTGTAAATTATTTTTAAAATATCAAGTTCATGTAAAAATAAAATCTATTTTGTTGTTCGTATCTTAACAGATATTAACATTTATTGGTTTTTCATTTTACCATATACTTTGCTCCTGAAATATGTTCAGAAGTGCTTTCCTTTCATTTCTATATTCATAACCTTGGTGGTTACACTTAGGATTGTCAGCCAATGTATGCAATTGATTTTCTTAAGTAATTTTTAAAAATCTGTTTGTGCATGTTAATGTTTACCAATTTTGATTGTGTTACATTTTTCAGAAGAAACATATTTTTATTATTACTGTTGTAAGATATAATATAAAATGTATATACTCTAAACTGAAGTCAGCCTTTTTAAAGAATAAATTATTTGGCTTATTATTGGGAGGTTCAGGTTAATGAACATGAAACTAGGTTGCCTGCGTATGAAAACCAAAAAGATAAAAGTATAAAGTTGTTGTAGTGCTACTTTTTCTGACTGATGCTAGTTAGTTTACTGAGAGATGTTATTTTAGGCT
>JAQZBX010059966.1:0-17408 GCA_029593785.1 Cabassous unicinctus
AGGAAAAAAAAAAAAAAAAAGAACTTAGATTAGTGGCTGAAAACTACACAAGTATAGTTAATATTATTAATGTTTGTGCTCCAGTTTTAAAGTACAGATTTATAATCCTTTAGTCAATGATAGTATTTTCCAAACATAGTTTATCTGCCATTCCAGCTATGGTAGACTGTACTTTCCAAAAACAGACACAAAAACATCTTCCATCCCATTTGTTCTTCTATAATGGAATCTTTGACACACTTATTAAGAAGTGGTACCTAATAATACTCCCACTGAACTTGGGCTAATCTTGTGGCTTCCTTGACTAATAGAATGCAGCAGAAGTAACATTCTGAGATTTCTGAAGTTAGGTCATAAAAAGCTTTGCAGCTTGCAACTGTAACCCTTGGAACACTTGCTCTTGGTATGCACTCTTTTGTAACCCAGTCACCATTCTCAGAGATCCCTGAGCCACATGGAGAGGCTATATGTAAGCACTCCAGTCAATTGCTGTGGTTAAATTCACTGCCAACAGCCAACATCAACTACCAGCCATGTGACTGAGGCATCATGGATGTCCAGCCTAGTTGAACCTTCAAATGACAATGGCACCAGCTCCTATCTGCATTAGAGAGCCCAAGAAAGAACCTCCCAGCTCAACATAGGCAACTCACAGAACCATGAACCATGAGAGATAATAATAAATTATTTTAAGTTTTTTTTAAAAAATGGCAAGAGTAAAGAACAGAGAAGAAGAAATAAAGAACCTTTCCAAAGTCAAAATGTATTTATGCTACAAAACCCATAGTTAAAACAAGTGCTTGGTGCCTGAGGGTGCTTGTCTGGTAACTTATTCTACACACAACTCTTACCACCTTGGTTCTCTACTTTTACAGCTTACACAACAGTAGTAGAGCAACTTAGAAGGCAAGATGAATCTTGTTTAAGACAGATATTATAAACAGCTAGTTATGTTAACCTACAGCCAAACATCAAGGGGAAAAAAACACAGATGGCATGAAAAGCTGACAAGTAAAGTAGAAAGAAATGGAAGTTTGGGGCTGGTTAAGGATAGTGGCAATAGTGTACATGACTCTGTAGTTGACAAGGTGACAATACACTCAATAAAATATAGTGCTGAAAAGCTCAAATGAAGAATCATTTAACCAGATTCAAATGATGGTCCTTCAATCATCAATTAAAAGGCTGAGTGTGCTCAGTATATTATGACAAAAGGAAAAAACTTTAATCTACTTCAGAAAATTTTCCATTAAAAAATGTTAAAATACGACCTTTTATTAGTACTTAAAAGGACAAGTTTTCGTTTTCTGGAAAATTACATAACATTGAAAGCCAGATTCCTAGACAGTGCTGAATAAATTGGGCATTACCAACCGTCTTTTTTTTTTTCCCCAAAGAAAACATGATGCAATACTTAGGAGTTTACTTAGAATAAAACAGCCTCTAAGATAGAAGTAAACATATAAAGGAATCTGGAGGGGGCCAAACCCCTCTTTAAAATAAAGATAGCTATTTAAGACAAAAGGCAATGAGGATAAAGCTTTAATTACAAAAACAAGGAGTCATATGGTCAATTATGACAGTACAACTCTGAGGTTTAGGAAGACACCTCATTTCAGTCCTCACACAAGACTTGCATTAGGTTTCTGATTTTTTCTGCACTCAATTAAAAGTTAATAAATGTTGTAGGTAGTTCTTCTCAATTCATCCTCTCCTCCAAACCCTAGGAAATAAAAGCAGTCCCTACCATCACTTTACAATATGGAAGGCTTTGCAAGATGACTTGATGGGGAGCTTAGATGTTTGTAATATCAGAAAGAGAAATATCCCAAGAATGCCAGAGGGGGGAGCTCAGAGCAAAGAGAAAGATCACGTTTATAATGGGCAAGAGAGGGAAATTCTGAAAACTTGAGCTTTTACTCAATATCCTTTTTTCTCTTTTTTCAGTGTTCTCTTTTGAAGGATGGGGTTCCAAACCCTTTGAAATAAACAATCTTTTCCCCCTCATTTTTTCCTAGGTAAAGTAAAAATAAAAGTATTGCTGATGGTAACAGGTTTAAACAATGGACAGGTGCCTTTGCTTTAGGGAAATCTCATGCACACAGCCTCCCTTCTCTAATCAGTTTTATTTGCAAATGAACCTACACAGTAGGATTGGTATCTAATGACGCTGGAGGCACAGGAAATTAGCCTAAAACAATCATTATTGTAAAGAGAGGTTTGGCCTCCTCCAGATTCCTTTATATGTTTACTTCTAAAGACAAAATGGAATTTTAATATGTTCCTTCCATAATTAAGGAAACTATCTTCATGTATTCACTGCCCTTTTTACCACCATGGAAATAAAACTACTTTATTTATTCAACAAGGGACAGCCACTGCCATTACCATCTCCTAGAAACCACTTGCACATGCAGGCAGGTTTGCAGGAGATAACAAGAGTCAACTTGCATCCTTCTTCTTGCAGATCTGAAGTTAGCATTCCTCTTAACTGAGCTTTCAACCCTAAAGAGTTTTGCCAGTGACCAGAGACAGAAAATTGGCTTACAGTAAAAACTGATAATTGATTTTTTTTTTAATTGATGAAAATAGTTGTAATTAAACAAAAAGTTCTTGGGAAAGCAAAGGCTCCAAAATCAGTGCCCAAAGAAAATCTTTAACAAAAATCAGCAGTGGGAAGCGGATGTGGCTCAAGCAATTGGGTTTCCATCTACCTGGGTTCGGTTCCTGGTACCTCCTGGAGAAGGCGAGCTGGCACAGCGGGCAGGCGCGGCGTGCTGATGAAACAAGATGAAACAACAAAAGAGATACAAAGAGGAAAGACAATGAGAGACACAACAAAAGGGAGCTGAGATGGCTCAGGTGATTGAGCACCTCTCTTCCACATGGGAGGTCCCAAGTTCGGTTCCCAGTGCCTCCTAAAGAGAAGATGAGCAGACACAGTGAGCATACAGCAAATGGACACAGAGCAGACAGCGACCTCAAACAATGGGGGAGTGTATGGGGTGGGGGGGCGATAAAGAAATAAAATAAATCTTATAAAAAAAAAAAAAAATCAGTCCTTTTTATATGTTAGCCATTGCTACAACAATACTGAATAACAAACTACCCACAAACTCAGTAGCATATAACAATAAACAATTCTTTCTTGCTCACATACATGCTGCCTCTCTAGGGTTTGGCTGCTGGGCTTGGCACCAAGGTGCAGATAGGGACCAGAACCAGATCTGTGTTGTTGTTTTCCCATCCTCCTTAAATCAGCAGCTATGTTCTTCACATGGCAAAAGACAGGCATGCAAAAAAACATCTCCAAATGCAAAAGCACATTTCAAGCCTGTGCTAGGAATATGTCTCTAACACTCCATTGGCGATGGCAAGTCACAGGTCCAAGCCCAAGAGCAACGGGGTGAAGAAGCATGGAGGTAAGGTGTGGGTTAGGGAATATTTGCTAAACGATAATTCAATCTACCACATCCTTAGATGCAGGCTGCTAGAGATTTTCTGTTTACCCACATCTGGTACCCTGCAGTTAACGGAATACAAAGGTCTCTTCAATACACCTTCTAGGTATAACAGACTTAGTTCTATAGGCTTGCAATTTATAGGACCACTAGAAAATAAGACTTAAATAGGAAGAAAAAAAAAAACCCTGAATAATTGGGATTATATTGTATTTCTGAGTATAAATGGACACTCTTAGGAGCTTTATTAGTTTCTCCATAATCTCTTGACTAAAAAAGGATAACAAATTACTGCTACAGAGTGATGCTTACAGTACCCTAGTGTTTTGAGTCTGTGTACTTCCTAAATTGTCTACCTTACATCAGCATCAACAATCTTATGCACTATTGGCTTTGCATAGAAATAGCCTGTTAAGCAGCAGGATTACAGAGAAGAGAAGGTAGAAAAGATGAGGCCAAGGTTTCCAACTTAAATAATGTATTCAATAGTGGTAACATTGGCAGAAACTGGAAGAGAGTGGAAAGCATTTAAACACATTTATAGCAGCTATTTTAACAAACATATTTATAGAAGCTATTAGCAAATCTTTACAGTAAACTACATTTCAGGTAATCTTTAAAAGTTCTGGCTATCCACATAAATTTAAGAGTTAATTTATCAACCATATAACCAGTTAAATCCTCCTAGAAACAAGATGATGGACAGAGATAGAGGAGGGAAAAAAGAGAGAGGGGTATTCTAATAAGTTTTAATAAGTTTTGTTTATATAGATAAAACAAAACTTTATTAAGGGGTCTAATGGACCTCAGGTTCAGACTCCACCATCAACTATACTGAATGCCTGCTATATGTTCTATATATTATATCACCAGATATAAAAAGCTATGCTGGAAGGTAAAAAACATTACTATATACATTTTACAGATGAGTAAAGTGCGCCTTGGTTAAATTCTATGATTTAAACAAGATTATACTAGATAGTCCTAGAGTCAGAATTCTAAACAGAAGCCTGGATACTTTTTACAAATACCACACACTGACTCTCTAAAACTGCCTTTCTCTTTCTCTCTCCCTTGTTTTCTCTCTCTTTTTTAATTTTCATTATGGTAATTGACATATATACAATATAAAGTTTCCCATCCTAACCACTTTCAAGTATATAATCCAGTGGTATTAATTATATTCACAATGTTATTCTACAAACACCAACATCCATTACCAAAATTTTCCATCTCCCCATAATTGAAACTCTGTACCTATTTGGAATTCACATTCCATTCTCCACTTGAGGCCTCCGGTAACCTCTAATCTACTTTCTTCCTAAATGAATTTGCATATTCTAGTTATTTCATACAAGTGAAATAAAACAATATTTTGTCCTGGTTTATTTCACTTTTAAACATGATGTCGTCAATGTTCATCCATGTCTTAGTACGTATCAGAATTTCATTCCTTTTTATGGCTCACTTGATTCATTCTTTTTCTTTTAACTTTTTATTTTGAAATAATTTCAAATTTACAGGGTGGTTACAAATATAATACAAATCCAAACAGAGAACTCCAACATACCCCATTCCATACCCAGATGCACTGATTTGAATGTTTTGCCACATTTGCTTTATCTATCCTTCTATCAATCCTCTATTTTCTGAATCTTTGAGAGCAGGTTGTATACATCATGTTCCTTGAATACATAATGGCTCCACGTACATTACCAAAGAACAAAGATATTCACTATGTAACCACCTGAAGTATAGTCATCAAGTTCAAGAAATTTAACATCCCCATAAAACAGTCCCTTTATCTCTAACTTTCATCAAAAGGAGGATGCTTTTATACTTTCCCATTCTCAACTTCCACACTACAGGGATGAAGTGGACCAAAAAACACAAATATGATCGTAATAGCTTTATGATCCTCCCTAGGATATGTCCCACAGATTTAGGCAAATATGATCAGAATTTGGGAATTTGACCACATCAGGAAAATAAGCAATCTGTTAAACCTATTACTTTAAATATCAAGTATCAATCAATCAAATGTTCAAAAGTAACAAAACGGGAAAAAAACTCAGTATCTTCAAGTAATGTGTTAATATTCTGCATCCTGGGGTGAGTTTTTAACTAAAACAATTGAACCTACTGTTTTCTATGAGGTCTTATAAAATAAAAGCTTTGTGAAAAGAAAGTGAAATATATGCTCTTTGCATTCAAAGGCTCCAGAGTCCTATCTACAGTCTATAGCTTTTGCACAGTGATTCTCAACTTCATTACAGGTCCGGTCTATAAACCTATCCTTCATGGCACACAACTCCACTTAATATGCAAAGGTGGCTCCAAGAACACTGCCTCAGATACAGGGTAATCTATGCTTACTTACACTAGTCTACATTTAATTCATATATATCTTACTCTAGAAGAGCAGAGTAGGGAGGAAAGACTGATAAAATGGATTCCTCCATACACAAGGGTGATTTAGGAAGAAAATTAGTAGATAGCAAACCTGCCATTAACTCATCTCACTTTCAGATAATTAGTTGTAAATTATTTAAGGCAAGTGACTCACAAGGGAGGGTACAAACTTATTGTCCTCTACAATCTAATAATCTTGGTAGCTAAGAAATAGTTATCTATTTATTGATGGGCAACTGTAATTTGTCTTCCCTAGGTAAAATGCAGTCATTTAAATGTTTTTGCTCCTTTTATGAATGCTAACCTCAACAGTAAACATGTAAATGACTTCATAGGAACAAAAACACTCATTAAATATCAATAAACCTCCAAAGCACAGCTATAAAACTGTCAGGAAATCCTGTACTGGATCAACAATGGACAGCCAGGCTCAGGAAGAAGAGTGAACTCAAGATGATTGTGATGTTACATAAGAGATTGACAAGGAAACCAGGACCAGGATTTGCCATTAAGATTATGTGTGACCTTTAGGAAATCACCTAACTTTTCTGGGCATAATTTTCTCATCTATAAAACAGAGGGTTTGATTCAATTCATTCATTGAGAAAAATTTATTGAGCAGCTACTATCTACAGCACTGATCTAGGTGCTATGGATATAGCAGTGAATCAAATGGACAAGGTGCCTAACCTCAAGGGCTTTCCATCCCAGTAGGTAGATGGCTCTATTAGAACTTCTCCCGTTCTAAAATTCCATGACCTTTCAAAGCTCAGGTAATAACTCATTCCAGTATCACAATGTCCAAAAGGCAGGAAGAAAACAGTAAACTTATTTTTCAACAGTATGTCATTTATATTTTTAAGTAACATGTCCAGTATGTTTTTCTTACATCTAGATTTAAAGCAATGAGTCCAATCGTAAATCAGAATAAAAGTACAATAAACATGCTATTTTTCCTCTGTTTCCCACTTTTTGAACACGCTGTGCAATGATGACCTCTACAACTAAAAAGAGTTCTATTTATTGTTACTAAACCCTTCTTCTGTCTGTAAGTTAGACACACCTCATTTTATAGAAAAGTTCTTTCCTGAAATGGATAGGCTTGTCAGATCCTGTTTCCATCCGATTTTCTCCCATTCTTCTATTAAAAGTGTAAGATAAAAAATTTAAGAAAAAAAAACAATGAACAAGGTTGGTGAGGATGGGAAGAAATTGGAACCCTCTTGCTTTGCTGCTGGGAATGTAAAATGGTACAGCTGATTTGGAAAACAGTCTGGCAGTTCCTCAAAAGTTTAAACATTGTGTTACCATATTTCCCAGAAATTCCATCCCCTGGTATATTGAAATTTTAAACACAAGTGCACATAAAACGTTGTATAAAAATGTGTATAGCAACATTACTCATAATAGCCAAAAAGTGGAAACAACCCAAATGCCTATCAACTGGTGGATGGATAAACAAATGTGGTAGGACTATCCATAAACTGGAATATTATTCAACCATAAAAAAGGATGAAGCACTTAAATATACTACAATATGGATGAACCTTGAAAACTTACTGCTAAGTGAAAAAAAGTCAAAAAATCATAATATTACTCCATTTATATGAAATGTCCAGAATGGACAAATCCATAGTGACAGAAAGTAGACTCATTTTTGTCAGGATCAGGATGGGGGTGGGGCGGTACCCAGGGGCATGTGGGCGGGCTGGGAGAATGGGAAGTGACTGCTAATGGGGGGGTTCCTCATTGGGGTGATGAAAATGTTCTGGAACTAGATAGTAGTGATGGTTGCACAACCTTGTGAATATAAAAAAAGCCACTGAATTACACACTTTAAAATGGTGAATTTTGTAGTGTGTAAATTACATCTCAATTTTAAAATTTTTAATAAAAAAATTATTGATAAAAACTAAGTCTCAATATGTAATAAAATCACTTAATTTAGTAAAGCTTAGAAAATGGTATATTGAATGGGAAAGCAGATGATTTTTTAGTGAAATACTTAAAATAATGTCAGATTATGAATTCAAAGTAATTTTTATACTTGGCTCAATATTTTTGGTCTAAGGCAAACATCATTAAAGTTGATTAAAACAGAATATGAAAGTCATGTTCCTAGCAATTCGTTCTTTAATATTCAATTATAAGACTTCATCATTCCAGTTCCCTTGCACCTACTGAAATCAATATATTTCCTATTTTTCCTTCATCATTGTTCTTCCAATCCATATTGTTAATCACCTCAATGCCTATTCTCAAGACATGTGTCTCCTGGTTCATACTTTCCCTGCCCCTTCAGCCTTTCCCAATTATCAATATTTCTGCAATTACTTCAACCAACTTTTGATTCACTAAAATTAGGATTTTCAGATAAACATATATGCATAAAATTCAGAAGATAACTTTTGATTAGTGAGGATAAAAGAAAACCTTTTCATGCCATTTAGGATCACACAAGCTTTACGGAGTGATTCATGATTCAGGCAACATCCCATTCAGAAAGTAGAATGGAACTCCACCAAGGGAGTAGAAAGCGGAAGCTCATACGGGGCACACACAGAAGCAATGAGGAAATGTTCTTATTGGATTACATTTAGTTTCTATTTTACCTAAGGGTCTTACAACATTGGAGCAGATATACATTGATTAGTATGGTATGCTTATCCAATCTGATAAGCTCTCTCTACTGGACCAAAACTAATTTTATCATTAGGTTTTGCTTATCAACAACCATGGAAGGTGTGTTCCATTGCCTGGGAAAACCCTTGCAGGTCAACTGTTTTTTCCTCTGGAACAGCCTTCTTCAGAAAGAGGTCCATTCTCCAAGGAACATCCAATGTAGGTGGTCATTTTATTTTACTTAACAGTAAAAAACAGGAAGAGATAAAACACAAAAAATTAAAAAGAGTGATGACATTCACTTTAAGCATTTTTACCAAAACTGAACTTTTAAATCCTGGTACAAACTAGTTCAGAATTAAATATGCACAATAAGCATCAAGAAATGCTTGTGGAATAAATAGCAATTGGCATAGTAAGGGAAGACAGTAATATAGAACATTATCTGACAGAACCAAAAATTTATATTGAAAAACCCTTCAAGCCACAACTACTAAATCAGTTTCCTGATTTATAAATCCTACTGTAGCAGTTTGGCATTGTTTATGAATTCCAAAAATAGTTATTGGATTATGTTTGTAAACTGTTCTGTCAGAGATATCACTTTTAATTGATTAAATTATGATTAGGACTTTGATTGGGCCACATCAGTAGGGCACTGAGTCCCCGCCCACCAAGGCATGAGAAAAGACATGGTAAAGGACACAATTGGAAGTTTTGAGCTGGAGCCCGGGACGTGAACACACAGGAGAAGAACACAGAGGAATAAAGATGTTCCTTAGACATGGCAGAAGCTCCGGGGAGACAGACAGAGCCGTTCGCCTGATAGTCTACAGCCGGCCTTGTGGAGAGAGCACAGCAGGTGAGCCCAGAGAGAAGCAGAACTCCAGGAAGAGAGGAACCCAAGAAGCCTGAACTCTTGCAGATGTCGGCAGCCATCTTGCTCCAACACGTGGCAATAGACCTTGGTGAGGGAAGCAACTTATGCTTTATGGCCTGGTAATGTTAAGCTTCTACCCCAAATAAACACCCTTTATAAAAGCCAACAGATTTCTGATATTTTGCATCAGCACCCCTTTGGCTGACTAATAACACCTACTAACAGCAAATTTCTGAACACTGAGTTTGTGCATAACTAGCCAAACCTATATAAACTCCAAGGACTTTTAGAAAAATTGTAAAAGGGCTCTCATAATAAATACAATAAAATATTAACACATAGTGATTACCAATTGTTCTAAAGATTGCTTCTTCCATATCACTCAAATGCATGTGGTACAGTTTATGGCACATACCTATGCTTGCTGAAATAACAAATGGTATTTAGATGCCAATGGAGATCACAGTGAAGGAAAAGTTAGTAATTCTCTGATTGAGAAGTCCAAAGGGGAGAGAACTACTTAAAGCTCAGTTTGGCCCTGACCAGAAACTTAACTGCAGTTGAGAAATTTACATTCTACTACGTAAGACAAAAGAAATAATAGCTTCTCCTCGCATCAATCCAAGTGAATAAAATTGGAAAATTTTAAATCAAGACATTCTCTCTGCTGAGGTTTAATAATCCATAGACATACAAATCACTGTCAAGTGTGATCCAGCAATTCTGAGAGCTGCATTTTAAGCTTCCATTAGGCTGGAGCACTTTTACCATGATCCTATCAGTCATAAGTTGAGAAGTTAAATGCCTTATTTCTAAAACTCTTGAAAGCATCACAGACTGAAAGCAAATAATTTGCAAACACAAGGTAGTTATGTCTCTCATCCTTTTCTTTAATAAGGAAATTGATTCTCTTCCCCAGAATCCACCAATTGATTTTTCTCCTTCTTTTAGTCAAAATTATTAAAAGGTAACATAATTTCTCTATCTAAATCTAAAAGGAGGATCAGAGAATCCCCACGGGGTGTCTATGTGGGCAGGCTGACGAAGGAAGAAAAGATTTGGCCACCAGAACTCTAACTTCTACGTGGCAATCAATGGAGAGGACTGGTAGAGTTTCCAAAGGCAAGATGTTAATTTACAGGGTTCAGTGGTTCAATCTTCCTATGTCACCCCCACATTTTCCTGCACCCCAATGCAAATGTAACCACTAGATGGCAAGATGAGGTTGAAGAGTAACTGATACAAAATATTCTGTTTCCCATGTTGACTAGATATTAAAATACCTGCTCACAGGAAATTAAAGCAAAAGTCCATTTCCATTCTACTTTGTGTTTTGTGAACAATTGACTAATCAGGATGTTTGGCATTGCATAAGATAATAGCTTCTAAATCATCATGTCGAAATGTCAGGGTTGTTAATGACAATGAATAGAAATGACGGAAATGTTTGAGACTTGACAAATATAAAGTGAACAAATAAAATAGTAACCCTATCTAGGGAGGCGTGGGTAAAGTTCCAGCCTGGAAAGTTGGATACAAAAGCAATTACTCCTCATCCCAACTAAATGTTTTCTAGTTTATGAGAGATCTGACATACAATCCAAGGTAATGATCCACAAAAACGGGTTATCTTGAAAAAATAAGAACCCATCTACTCACCTCTGATATACCTAAGAAACATACACATGTAGGAGCATCAAGAGAGTCACAGCAGAATGCTAAGGTTTCTTTAGAGTCTGTGGAGCACTCCACAGAGTTTAGAATCATTTTTTCAAAGTATATCCAATCACTCACAAGTGGAAAAGGCAGAGACCTACACCACAGATCACAATGACAATATAAACTGATCAATTACTTATTTTGCCTTAAGAGAGGAGATGTCTGAAGTTCACTGAGACGCTAACATCAAAAGATGTTCATGAAAAAAGAAAATTAAAATAAAAAATAAAATTAAAAAAAGATGTTTACAAAAAAGATCAACTGATCATGATTAAATTAAGCATTCTTCATTTTCTTCACTAACAAGGAGACCTTGGTCAAGTCATTTAACCAATCTGTGCTCATTTATGCACCTTTTTGAATACTGGGGAAACAATTGAGTTTGTTTTTAGGATTAAATGAGATAAATGTGCCTGGACCAAAAAAAAAAAAAGATGAACTGAAAGTCCATCTCAGCTGAACTACCTGAGTGCTAATCTTGAATAATAAGATTCTCAGTATTATATAATGATGTTGGCAATGGTTACCTTTGTTTAAGGCAGATAAAACCTATGTACAATTAACAGTTCTTTCTTCATTATGTACATATACACAAATACTGTCTTTAGAACTGCCCTTGGCAAAGCAATGATAGCATGGCAAGATAACTGTTTCCACAATTTCAAAAAAGTACTTCTGAAAGACAAAAGGAACCAATATTTATAATTTTCCACAGGAAAATTAGCAGAAAATTGAGTCATGTAAATAAACTTGCCATAAACATCAAAACAGATACTATTATTATCCTACACTTCATGAGCAATACTTATTTGCATGTAATTAATTTGCTTATTTCTGGTGCCTCAGACAATGTAATATGCTTATCAGCTTGGTTTCTAAACAATAAGTGTTTATTCCTTTTATATTTGTAAGAAAATATTTATCTTGCTCTTTCCTTGACAGATTCAGAGCCATCTGCAGGCATATTACACAGAGCTATTTGTGCTGACTGAAGACATAACCCCCAAATGGGGCATGGTCTCATACCCCAACTAAATAGTGAACATGGAACTAGCCAAAGTTGAATTGAGTTAACACCTCTGTTAACTGGCAGGCATGTTACAAATGATACCCCTCTTTGCCAAAAGCATCATTACCAGAGATACAGAAAACACCTAAGGGAAAGGGGGTGCTGATCCCACCCACTCTCCACTCCCAACTTCTAAATCTTGTCTGCCCTTAAAATGGCAAGCCCTACCAGTTTCCCTTTATCCCTTGCAGCATTCATGGCTGTTCTACTCCCTGTCTGAGAGGTCTTCAAACGGTCATCCCTGAAGCACATCTTCTCCCTCAGAGGGCACCACCATAGTCCCTCTCCCCTCTCCTTAGCTCTGGCCCTCTGAAAATGCCACTGCTTCCTCCACCAGAGTTGCTGCCTTCAGTGACTAAGGATTGGAGCCATGAGAACTCCCCTTAACCTGTGCACTGGCCAACCTACTGGAAGCTCTGTCCCCAAACAATTCTCGTAATGATTTGATAGTTTATGGGTTAAAGATTATATATGCCCAACCTATTGATCCCTCTCTTTTATTTTTTTAAGGTTAGTTAGCTTCTCTCTGGGAAAATATAAGAAATAATCAAACTGATGACATTCTGTGTGAATTATTTATTGACCATATTCAAAGTGCTAAATCTCACATCAAATATACAATAATCTAAGAGCCTAAAAATTATGTTACCTATAAATATTTCTGGCATCTCTTCATATGAGTAATGCTTATAGAGTACAGAGTTACATGAATAAATAACAAATATTCATTCAGTTCATTCATTCAATAATTACTGTGTACCTACTATGTCCAAGGACAACACTAGTTATTGGTTCTCGTTTCTAATGAACTTAAAATCTAGCAGGGAAGAAACTGAAAAATATGTTCTCACACATGCGCACGCGGACACACACACAATTACCAAACAAGCAAAGTGATGAGAAGTTAAGATAAAGATCACTATGAGAAAACTACATATGGCTTATCTAAGGTGAGAAAAAAAGGTGGGATAGAATAATTAAACCAGTATTAGCTCTACCTGTGACATCACTTCTCTACATGATTCTCTAAAATAATTCTAGAATTTATTAATAGAATTCTCAGAAAGAAAATTATTTAGCTCATCTTTGGGTTACTCCATTGATTCTATTACTTTCCCTGATGACATTTTCAAAATGAGATGAATTGTTTCATTTTCTTCTTTTAAAAAATATAAACATTACTCACAATTTCTTAGAAAGTAAAGTCTTCACTTATTTCTCTAAAATTCTTTCTAATAACAGACTTTTTCTATCATTTGAAAAAAAAAATGAATTTCCTAGTTTTTTTAATTGCTCCATAAATCCCAAGGGATTTTCCACCATGCCCATTTCAATCAGCTCTCTTTAAGGTGAATGCCATTCTGAACTGGGTCATTTTGAAGAGCTGCATGAGCCAATAAAACACATAACCTATATAACCTCCATGTTAAGAAAATGTGGTTCTAAAATCAGACCTATGCAGTTTGACTATTATTTTGTAGGCTTCCATCTAATTTAAGTATCCATTTTATTAGGTAATGTAAGCTATAGGGAACACAGAACCTCTAAAACCAACCTTCAACATGGATATGTTCAAATCACCCAGAGGTAAGGATGGGTTAGTTAACTTAAGGAATCAGATATCTAGGTTGAGCAACTAAAAAAAAATTAAATTAAATAAGGAAAAACTCAGATTTCAGATTTTTGTTTTCAGTTTTGCCTACATCATTTTAATTCCCTCCACCTACTTTAATAAAGAAAAGCATACTGACTAGCTGGCTTAACATGGACTAGAAAGATGGGTGTGAAAGCATCAGGCTGGCCCTTAGCATCAGTTAGAGACAAAAGGGATTGACTCTTTGCAAAAAAAAAAAAAAAGTGGCATTTAAAATTGACCTTAAGTAAGACTATGAACATAAGATAAAGATCACCTCGTATGAGTTACACAGTATGTACTGTTTCTTTCTGCCTAATATTATATATGGTCATTTGCATGTCCATTCCCTCAGTAAATTAAAATTGCTAGAGGGTAAAGATATTTCTTCATCTCTGCATTTCTATAATACCTTAAAAAATTTTTCAATGACTGTTCAATAAAAGAAAGACTATAATTGGCCTATAAAAAGAACTTATGTAGGCTTTAGAGGAAAAAAGGAATGAATAATTAGGGGATAAAAAACATTTTTTAAGTACCATACTTATTGGACTTCATTTCAGCACTCTAGTTAAAAGTAACAGAAAACGAGTCAGAAAAGCTTAAACAAAAAAGTGGGTAATTCATAGTGGATTCAGAAGTATATCAGAACTCAAAGGCAAAAATGCAGCCAATACCAGGAAAAGCGAACAGGAGATGGAAAGCAGGCAGGAAATCGAGCAGTAAGTTCTCTCTATCCAGGATTCTGCTTCTCTCAGCAGGTCTGGTTGACCTCTTCCCTCTGCAGACTAGCTTCCTCTGTAACTCATTCACCAAAGTAGAAGATAGCTGCATTACAGCTTCCCTGTATTTTTACACATCTCCTTACTTTAGATCAGCAAAGACTGAACTGTCATCTTTTGGTCCCAAATCCAAATTCCCAAGATGGAAAATCTGTATGGTACAGCCTGGGTGGCACTTGCCATCTATTATAACACTTCTAAAAATATAATTGTCTGGGGTATACTGTTAAAAACACAGATTCTGATTTAGTAAGTGTGGAGGACTTTGCCTACCTGCTGGTAGCCACTTTTATGTAATTCTCTACCCTTGAGTGTGTGTTTGGGGGTGGGCATGACTTGCTTCTTCTAACCAACATAGTATGGCAAAGATGATGGGATGTCACATAACATTATATAACTAGTAATGCTTCAAACCAGCACAGGGAGCCATAGAAAACTAATAGAATAAGTCTGGGTTGGGGCCCGAGATCTGAGCTTTACACTTTGAATAACAGCACTACTCATTTGACACCAATATTTGCTACCTTCTATTTTGATTTACCTTTCATGTTGCTCTAGTCACAATCAGACTGCAAACCATATACTCCATGGCATCCAGGACAATATGATTGTCCCATTGCTACTTTGCTGATCTCACCTCATCCAGATTTTGGTTTCTCTCTTCAAATCTTATTCACATCAAAATCATTCAGGGGAGGGGCAAGGTGTCATCAGAGTAAGGCACTCCAAGAGTCAGCTTGTCCTACAGGGCAGTTAGTAATCACCCAGAGCTATATAAAGCATCTGTTTGGTAGGCCCAGGCTACCAGAGGAGAATTGCAACATCCTTGAAGAAATGGAAGGAGACTGCCCATCTGCAGTGAAAATTTGTGAGTAGAGCATTCCAAGCCACAGAGGCCAGTGCCCATCCTCCACTGGCGGTGCAATCCTTGTCAAGAGCTATTCTGTAGCTGGAATTGGAAGCTCCATTTCTAAAAACAAGGGGGGAAGAGATGGTCGGACACCAACTTCAGCTATTGATTAGTAAATTTGACTAGCTAAATTATAATCCTAAGAACAGCTAAAGTTTGAGCCTATTCAAGTTGGAAGAAAGCCAGTATCTGCAATTTTGACTCTGCCCCAAGCTTCAGGAGAAGCAGGGCTGATTAAAAATCACATTACTGGTAAGGACCGGCTTCTTTCCACCCAGATTGGCTTGCACCCCTAGCTGAGGCCCCAGCCCCACCTCTGGCGGGAAGGAAGCTGGGGAGACATGCACCAGCCTCACCAGGGGCAACTGCAGGCTCTTTTGGCCAGCACAGACTGGATAGTCGGACACCTGGGGCTCCATCCCCACCCCCCAATAGGATAGAAGGGGAAATGTGTTTCCTCAGCTTCTCTGGGCAACTGCAAGTGCTTTTGGTCTGCATGGATAAGAGGATGGTGGTGTTTCTTCAGTCTCTCTGGGCAATGGTAGGCACTTTCAACTAGCTCAGACTGGATATTTGGACACCTGTAGCTCCATCCCTGCTCCCCAATAGGAAAGGAAGGGAAATGTGTTTCCTCAGCCTCTCTGGGCAACTGCATGCGGTTTTGGCCCACATAGACTGGTATGTATAGTGCCTGGAGCTCCACTCCCACCACCACCCCCATAGGAAAGGAGGGGCAAAGCATCACATACAAGGAATATCCAATAAGATTAAGTGTTGATTTCTCATCAGAATCCATGGAGGCAAAAAGGCAGTGGTATGATATATTTAAGATACTGCAAGAGTAAAACTGCCAGTGAAGAATTTCATATCTGGCAAGCAAATTAAGAATATTCACAGATAAACAGAAACTGAGGGAGTTTATAACCAAGAGAGAGTTTATAACCAAGAGACCAGCTTTGCAGGAAATACTAAAGGGAGCTACAGCCTTAAAAGAAAACATGAGAGAGAGGCTTGGATCAGAGTCTACAAATGAAGATTATTTCAGAAAAAGTAACTAAAAGTGTACATTGGGGGAGCAGATGTAGCTCAAGCAGTTGAGCACCCACCTCCCACATGGCAGGTCCCAGGTTCGGTTCCCGGTGCCTCCTAAAGAAGACAAACAAACAATGAGCAGATAACAAGCAGACATCAAGCAAAACCAATAAGCAGACAACAAGCAAAAACAAACGAGCAGGGAGCGGATGTGTCTCAAGCAGTTCAGCACCCACTTCCCACATGGGAGGTCCCGGGCTCGGTTCCCGGTGTTGCGTAAAGACAAATCAAACAGACAACAAGCAGACAATCAGCAAAAAGCAACAAGCAGAAAACGAGGGGGAAAACGAGCAAAAACAATGCACAGACAACGAGCAAAAAACAAGGAGGAAACAGATGAGGGAGGCATCTCCGGGGGAGAAAATGAGTGAAGGAGAGCAGGTGTAGCTCAGTGAATTGAGCACTCACTTCCCATGTACAAGGTCCCAGGTTAAGTCCCCAGTACCTCCTAGAAAAAAAAAGGGTGAAGTAAGAACTGCCTTTACAGTAATAACATTGAATATTAGTAGATTAAACTTCCCAATCAAAAGACACAGACTGGTGGAATGAATCAGAAAATATGTGCCATCTATACACTTCCTGCAAGAGACTGACCTTAGACCCAGGGGTACCAATAGATTGAAAGTGAAAGGCTGGAAAAAGGTATGCCATGTATGAAGTAACCAAAAAAGAAAAGAAGAAAAAAAAAAAATCTGGAGTATCTATACTTATATTGGATGAGACAGACTTTAAAAGCAAAACTGGGGAGCACATGTGGCTCAAGCAGTTGAGTGCCCACCTCCCACGTGAGAGGTCCCCAGTTCAGTTCCTGGTACCTATTGAAAAAAA
>JAQZBX010059968.1:0-17405 GCA_029593785.1 Cabassous unicinctus
TCAGGAGGTAACTCTTAGGCAACATATAATTCTAGGCTAAGTTTCAATTAAAAAAAAAAAAGGTTCATAAGTACAATCATCAATATTAAGGGCCCAACACAATGGTCTGTCCTCCTTCACTAGGCACTGCCCCTGTACTTACTGACCCATTAGAGAGTGTAGCAGAAGTCCCCAGGATGGGAATTAGATATTCTTTCAGTTATTGTGTGGATCTCCACCCACCATGACAATGCCCCATGAACACTTGAACACATTCATATACCTTAGAGGAATGCCCCAGATGAACCCCCTCCCATGCATCCTCCCATTACTGACACCCTGCACCAATGTTCCTCCCCTGCCACAGTTGTAACCCTTCTGTGATTTAAAACCTTAGATGAAGCCAAGAAAATAACCAAATAAAAAAAATAAGAAAATAAAATAATGATGGTTTTAAAAATAACATATAAAATACAAAAAAATAAAAATAAAATTAAAAAAACCTTTTTTAGACATTATGTCTTTCATCACTGAAGATCTGTTGTATTTTATATACAGTGATGTTTTCTTCCATATATTCCTCCAGTGTTTTATTTTATTTTTTTTCATTTTATCTTCAAAGAAGCTTTCGGTTACAGAAAAGTCACATAGAGAATATAGGGTATTCCCATATACCCAATGCTCTCCCTCTTTACCCCCTCCCTTATTAATAACATTTTACATGTGGATGGCACATTTGTTACAATTGATGTACAAATATTGAAGCATTGCTACTTACCATAGTCAATGATTTCCATTATACTTTACATTTTGGACCGTACACTTTTATAAATTTTGACAAAATTGAAAATGGCCTGGATCCATTATTTCAAGGTCATACAGAACAATTCTAAAGCCCTAAAAATGCCCTATGTTCCATCTATTTTATTTTTCCACCCCCCTTCCCCTCCCCTTGGGACCTATGGTAACCTTTAAGTTTTACTTTTTTTAAAAGATTTATTTATTTTACTTTATTTTTAAATTTATTTTTAAATTTATCTCATCACCTCTTCCCCCAGATGGTTCTCTTGTCTGTCTGCCCATTGTTTGCTCCCCTTCTCCAGGGGGCACTGGGAACCCAACCCGGGACCTCTCGCACGGGAGGCAAATGACCAATGGCCTGAGCCACATGCACTCCCTGTGGGCTGCAGCATCTGCTGGCTTGTGGCATCTGCTCGTTTAGGCATCTGTTCTTGCTGTGGGGTGTGGCATCTAGCTCTAGTTGTGGTGGGGTGAGGCGTCTAGCTCTTGTTGCGGTATAGTTCTGTGTCGAGCTCTCGTTGCCATAGGTGTGGGTGTCTGCTTGTCTTCTTTAGGAAGCACTGAGACCCAATCCCAGGACCTTCCATGTGGTAGGCAGGTGCCCAACTGGTTGAGCCACAACCACAAACACAAACTTGAGCCACATCCACTTCTCAAGTTTCACTTTTTGAAGAATAAGGTTTATAGTTACTATAAATATATAGATTTATAGTTACTATAGTTCAATAATATTGAAGGCTTGACATATTGGTCTGTTTTCTTTTACTAAGCACTGTGTATGTTCTCAAAAGACTCTTGCCCCTCTATTTGAGAACATAATAGGACTCCCCAGGATGGGAGTTTAATATTTTCTTGTTTATTGTGTGGGTCCCCACCCACTGATATAGCACACTGTGACTAGACGAACACTTTCATATTTCATAGAAGCCTGCCCCAGGCACCCTGTCCTCATGCACAACCCCCCACACCAACACCCTACACTAGAAATCTGCCCTGCCATATTTGCCAAAAAAACATTCCCAACGTTGTCGTTTTAACCACAGACCTGCAAATTCCGAGTTCACCTGCTTTTTCCCCCGACCCTTCCTCCAGTTCCATGGACAGTCCAACCCAAACCCCCACCCTACCCCCCTCACAAACCAGCACCATTGAACCCAATAGGACCCACTGCACTAGTGTCACACTCATCCACTGCACAGCTGCACACTTGCACCTTATCGTAGATTTTGCCCACATGGGCATTGGCTCACCACCCTCTACTCCCTTTCTGTCTCCTGCAAGCCTATCTTCTAGACACTAGCTCTGTGAGTCTGCTTAATTTTCTTAATTCATATCAGTGCGGTCATGTAATATTTGTCCTTTAGTGCCTGGCTTACTTCACTCAACAGAAAGTCCTCAAGATTCATCCATGTTATCCTTTGTGTTAATACTGCGTTCCTTATACTTACCTGGCAAGGGAGATACCATGATCATGAAGGAGGTTTTCCCAAGGTGAGGCTTATCCATTGTACTCCGGATGTGCTGACCCCTGCGATTTCCCCAAATGTGGGAAACTCGACTGCATAATCTGTGGTAGTGGGGGACTGCGTTTGTGCTCTCCCCTAAAAAAAAGAAAAAAGGAAAAAAAATACTGCATTCCTTCTTATAGCTGAATAATTTTCCATTGTATGTATATACCAAAATTTGACTATCTATTCATCTGTTGATTGACTTTTGGGTTGCTTCTTATTTTTGGCAATGGTGAATAATGCAGCTATGAACATTGGTGTGCATGTATCTGTTTGTGTCCCTGCTTTCAATTCTTCTGGATATATACTCAGCAATGGGATTGCTGGATCATATGGCAGTTCTATAGTTAGCTTTCTGAAGAACCATCAAACTGTCCTCCACAATGGCTGCACCATTCTGCATTCCCACCAGCAGTGGCTCTGTGAGGTGACAGATATTATTTCCATTCCTGACCTAGACCTCTCAGGACTGGCTTTCTCCCTGAGAAATGCTTTGCAGGTAAATACAAAGAGCTGCAAGAGCCATGATCTTGGGCTCACCAGGTAAGAATGTGGTACTACAAGAGTCCCCTGAGAAACCACATGGCTGTGCTGGATGATCCCAGGATTAACAGATGTACTTGGAGTGTGTCAGATCCAAGTTCAAGAGCAAGAATCAATGGTTCTGCCCCGTAATATCTAAACTTCCTCTCAGTCTGTAGCAGAGTGGGCATCACCATCCCCAAATCTTCAAGACTGAGGAATGAACAAACATAAGGGGGGAATGCAACCATGGCCAAAGTAGACATTATTATTGTAGTAATAGAAGAACTTGTAACTTTGATATAAAGATAGTGGTTACCAGAGGTTCTGAGGGAAGGAAAGGGGAAAATAGGTGGACCATAGGGCATATTTAGGGCATGAGAATTGTTCTGCATGATTTTGAGATGACAGATACAGGCCACTATACATTTTGTGAAAACTTATAAAATTGTATGGTGCAACGTGTAAACCATAATCTAAACTATAGACCATGGTTGGCAGCAATGCTTCAATATTTGTCCGTCAATTGTAACAAATGTACCACAGTCATATAAGATGCTATTAATAAGGGAAAATGTGAGAGGAGGAGGGGGTGGGGTATATGGGAATCCTTTATACTTTTAGTGTAACTTTTTTGTAATCTGAAACCTCTTTAAAATAAAGTTTATTATATGAAAAAAAAATCAACAGTTCCCATTTTGTCTAAGCCTTATGTAGAAAGAATTCTTATGTCCCCTCTCTGCTTCCTTCCCTTTTGACTAAGTTCCTGGGATTCTGGGGGTAACTAAGGGAGAAGATGCTGAAGTTGGGGTACTAAACTTTCTGCATTCAAGGAAGATAAAGTAAAAGCATTGAAAAAGATCTGACTGTATATGCACTTCAAGATTGTATAGTGGCTTCTGCCAATTAAATAAAGATTGAATACATTCTAGAGGTAATATATTCTCACCAAAAGGAGAAACTGACTTACCATGGACTGGTGTGAATGAGCTAAGGATATTGTTTGGTAAGAAAATCCTAAACAGAGTCACAGGTGATGGGAAACCAAATGATGGTGTAGGATCAGAAACACCAGTGAGATACAGGATCTGGACCCTAACCTTAAACCCTCTGAGTTATGGTTTTTCTTTTTTCTCCTGGATGGAAAGTTGGTAGTTAATGCCAGAATATTAGTCACAAATGTTGCATCGTTGGGTAATTATGCTTGTGTATATACAAGCATTTGTGAATACATATTAGATACATTTAATTAGTATATTACATGCCATTATATATGCAAATCATAAGTATGTCTGTCTATCTGTCTGTCTTTACATCTGTCTGTCTCAACCAGGAGACTCATCTCAACCAGAAATACACAAATAACTTCTGCAGTAATTTCCCACAGTGAGCAAACCAGGTAAATAGTAATCCTTTAGAATATGGTTCCTAAGTCAGATAAAGAACAATTTGGGTACACCATTCATATCTTTTGGGTTGGCCTAACATGGAACCCAAACTTGCAGGGGCTTAAAATCAGAGAGTTGGTTATTCTTTATTTTTTTCTGGGAACAAATACATTAAGCCATTAGCCCTTGATAATATCTAATGTGTAGAGGTAATTGCTATTTAAAAGGGTAAGTACCTGTAAGGATAGAAACTACATTAGGGAGAATTTTGTCAGCTAAATGATGCATATCTGAAGCTTGGAGCTCTGACCAAGGTCGAGTTTAAATTGGCAGCACTATGAAAAACCTGAAATGACACAAGGGATCATGTTTCCAGGTGAAGGAAAGGCAGACTGGAGAGAAGGGTATTCAGTCAAGGTGAAAAGCAGCTCAGCTCATGCATTCCTAGCTTTGTCTTGGATTGGTTGGAGTGGCAAAAGCTTACATTAGAAGAAGTGCTAGAAAAGAACCAAATCCCAGGGTTTCATCTTGAGCCCTAACTCTCTTTGATTGGCCGTCTGGAGAGCTATCTTGAGAAAGAGTTTGCTGTTGGAAAAAAAATGTCTTCCTTGAGTACCAAAGTGGGATGGAGATAACACATGTCTTATGTATTTGCCATTCCAAGTTTAGCTATAAATATATTTAGCTTGGAGCTATAGTAGATATAAGTTCATAAGATACCATATTAAGCCATACAGTGAGGTGCTTAAAAAGAGCATGCTCAAATGTAAATTAGTACAATTTTTCTGGAGAGCAATTTGGCAATGCATAGTCAAAGCTTAAAAGTGCACATAACTTTAACTCTGTATGTTCGCTTCTAGGAATTTCTCTTATAAAATAGATTCAGAGATGGATCCGCTTATGTCACAAAGATAATGATGAAATACCAAAGATGTGTGTGTGTGTGTGTTAAAGAGTGTGTCTTAGTCTGTGAGGGCTTCTCTCACAAATATCACACAATGGGTTTTCTTAGACAACAGGGATTTGTTATCTCATGGATTTGGAGGCTAGAAGTACAAAATCAAGGTCTTGAAAGACCAGACTTTCTCTGAGAATCTGTAGCACTCTGGTGCTAGCTGGCTGCAATCTACAATTCTTGGAGCTCCCTGGCAGGTAGCTCTGCTTCAGTTCACCGCTTCTCTTTCTCCTGCTTTGTCACCTGCGACTCTGACTAGATTTCTTCTTCTATAAGGTCTCCAGTCATATGGATTACGGCTCATTCGGACTCAATTTTGCCTCATCTAAGTAGGATCTTCTAAGACCCTATTCACAAATGAGTCCACACCTTACCTATTATTAACATTTCCAAGGGTCCTGTTTACAAATGGCTTCACGCTCACAGGCATGCAGATTGAGACTTGAACTGTCTTTTATGGGGGATATGACTCAATCCCCAACAAGATATATTTATTCATAGATTAAAATACTGAGAAACAATTAAAAATTATTGTCTTAGAAGAATAAGTAATAATTGGGAAAATAAAACCCCCCATCTCTGAATGATAACTTATAGGTGAACCTTTCTTTCCTTTTTCCTTTTTCCTTTTTTATATTTTTCAAGATTTCTGTCATTTTAAGAAAGGACTGTGGCAAAAATCTAAATCAGAATTACACGTAAATTTGAGCTTTAGCATACAAGGTCAAGAAATCAAGACGTATGATTTCTGCATTTCTGAGTTGAATACAAAAAACAAAAATTTTGATTGAAGATCTCCAAGAAAGTTGGTTAAAATTAAAGCACATAAAGGCAATAACATATTTAGCTTCTTTAAGATCTTCGTAGAATATTAGGTCTTAAGGTAATTTTGTATTTGTTGTATCAAAATATCGATCATATCTTTTAATTATTTAACCTGATGACAACAAAAAAGTTATTTTCTCAACTAGAACAAGCATAATCATCTACAAAGCAATTTAGCATGCATGAAAGTTAATATTTAATAATATCACCTCAAGCATTTATTCTAATATTTCCATGTTTCATTTATTCTAATTACTATTTAGTAGCTGGTTTATTTTTTGTGCATGTCATTTTCTTTCTTTTTGCAGAATTGTCTTGCTGTCACATTCATAAACCTTTGGTGCTTTCTAGAGAAGAAATAGTTCATCAGATGTTCCCAAAGGACTTGACTCTGCAAAGGCAAAGCACAAATAGAGAATTGACTTTAATAGACCTGCCCCCCAAAAAATGATGCTCGACAGCTGTGGGGAAGGGAGGTCCCCTAAGTTTAGAAATGGGTGATGAGAATTTTCTTGAATATTGGTGTTTGCCTAAGTTTCAAAATATATTTGGACCCTTTTCTTCTTATCTTAAAGGCACGTTTTTCATCTAATTTTCCTTTTTTGTTAACATCCTACACTGTATTGCTTTCCATGTTTTCTTCTTATTTTCCTTTTACTTAATCCCTATTCCTTGTACAGCCTCAATGCTTTCCCTGGAAGAATTCTTCATTTGTTTCCTTTGTAAAGAATTCATTTCTCTACCTTGCCAGCATATTTTGCATTACTATTATGAAAATATACAGCCATAATAAATGAACATCTTAAACACTTCTCAATATGCATTTATATTTATAAGCAACATGTTTAGTTATGAGAAATGCAGCTGACATTAGTCAAAAGGCATATTGCAGACATGGGCATATTTATTGCTTATTAGATTATTGATATAACTAGGATGCTTTACAATTAAGCATGCTTATGTGACCTTTCATATGGCTGGGAAATGCATTTATGTTTATTGCATAGTTTTCTCGTAGAGAATTCCAAGTTTGTGAATCATGCAGTACATACTTTTTTATGTTCAGTACATACTCTTAATATTTAGCATAGTATTTCTAATATTTTAAAAAGAAACAAATTTTTACTTTTTTCTCTTTCTCTCACATATACAAATACATATATAGACTCTATATACATATTTCAATAATTACCAAATGATACTTGTTTATTTCTATTTTTATAAATACATAAAATTAGCTTTGAAAAAGTTGAAATTATTAAAAATAACAAAATGCACCATTTAAATGTTGTAAAAGTGACAAGTATGGCAAGCACAAATTTTGCCACAAAATATTGTCTTAAATTTGTATTAAAAATTCTTGAACTTTGTAGAGATTACTCTTAAGAAAATTAGTTTTAAAGTTAGGTGCAAAATGAGAGTTGTTCAACTCCTCCCCCAGATGATTTAAAACTAATGTTTATTAAAATTTTATTGGCTTTCATGAGAAAATAAATCTACTTCTCAAATGAAAGCACATCTCTGATAAATGGCTAGGTGGAAAGTTAATCTTTCAAATAGATTTGGATATAAAACTCTAAAAATGTATTTTGATTCATTTTTACCTGGAAGAGTTGTCTTACAATTGATTTGCTATTAAGGATATGCTGTGTGTGCCACAAGTAAATAATAGAAATTGGAAGAAAATTGCACCTTGTGCATAGGTGCATAATAAATAACAAATCGTGATAGTAAAGCCAAAATATGCTTACTGTCTGAAACCATATTAAAGTCTATTTCCTGTATGTGCAAGAAGTTTGACTACATAAATGTTATTAATTGGTGATTACAACTTTCATCAATAGAGAAAATCATTAAAACCAATGGCAAATAAACCCATGAAAAGATGCTCACCAGACTTTTGAAAAATGCAAATTAAAACCACAATAAGAAGCACTTATTAGAATGGCTAACATTAAAAAGTATAACAAGTGTTGATAAGAAAGTGGAGAACCTGAAGCTCTCATACACTGCTGGTGGGACTGTAAAGTGGTGCAATAGTTTTAGAAAACAGTTTGGGAATTTCTCAAAACCTGAAGCATACACCTTCCATGACTCTACTCTTTGCTACTTACTCCAGAGAAATGGAAGCCTATCTTCATACAAATACTTTCACATGAATGTTCATAGCAGCTTCATTTGTTATAACCCCAAACTTGAAAAAAAAAACCCCACAAATTTCTATCAATAGGTAAATGGATAATCAAACTGTGATATATCCAACAATGGAATACTGCTCAGCTATAAGAAGGATAATCTATTGATCCATGTTTCATTATGGATGACTCTCAAAATGATTATGCTGCGTGAAAGAAGCTGATCACAAATCAGTATATACTGTATTATTTCATTACACAAAATTCTGGAAAATGCAAATTAATCGATAGTGACAGAAAGCAGATTAGCCATTGCCTGGGGTGGGGTGAGGTGGGAGGAAGGAATTTTAAAGGGGCTCACAGAAACTTTGTACGTGGTGCATATATTCACGATCTTGATGGTGGGATGTAAACTTTCCAAAATGTATCAAACACTACACTTTATATATGTGCAGTATATTGCATGTTAAGTATGCTTGTCCCCTCAACAAAGCTGTTAAAAGTAAAAATAAAAGTAAAATCATTTATTTCATAAAAATGAAATAACTGGAGAATATGGTCTACTTACCCACAAATAAAAAATAATATTATTATTTTAGAAATGTTGTGGTGTAATGCTCATCTTAGTTTCCCAGGGTTACTCTAACAAAATACTGCACCACTAACTTAGTGACATAAAACAGCAGAAATTTATTGCCTCACCATTCTAGAGGCTCTAAGTCCAAAATCAAGGTGTCAGCAAGGTCATGGTCTCTCTGAAGACTCTAGGAGAAGATCGTGCCTTGCCCCTTCCATCTTCCAGTGTCTCTTGGGTGTTCCTTGGCCCACATCTGCAGCCCTTCAGTCTCGGCCTCCATCCTCCCATGGCCCTCTCCCCTGAGTCTGCTTGTGCCAATGTCCTAATTTCCCTCTCCTTAGGACACCAGTCATATTGGATTGGGGCCAAACCCAATTCAGTTTGGCCTCATCATAACTAATCACACCTTCAAAGACCCTATTTCCAAGGAAGGTCACAATCAATGGACTGGGAGTTGGGACTTCAGAGTATCTTTTGGGGGGACCACAATTGCACCCAAAACAAGCCTCTGTTTTATTTATCTAGAATGATTTGATTTCTAGACCTTAGACCCATAAATCTTACACCTTAACATATCTGTTTCCTGAGCGACTGTAGCTCTACAAGCCTGGTCCTCCTCACCAGTGATGCTCCTAGAGAGTGACTCCTACGTGACGACAGACTGCATGTATTATTTTGTTCCTAGGACCAAGGCAGGAATTCTGAAGGCTTTGATTTTCTTTCTGTTTATTCATGAGATTGCCATGGTCCTTTTTAACTTTTATTATTATTGTGACAGTTGGAGACTATTTTTGTGAATCCCAAAAAGAGAATGATTATGTTTGTAAACTAATCTATTCCTCTGGGTGTGATACCCTTTGATTGTATTAAATTCAGTGAGGGCATCCTCTGATTAAGTTTACTTGATAACAATCAATTTAGGGCTTCCAATTGGGCCATGTCGGGAAGGCATGACTTAGGTTGAGTCACTGTCCTCTTGGTGGGCCAATATAAATGGCCACTCACTCAAGAAGATGCACCACTGGAAGAGAGATGAGCCATTCACTCGAGAGTTTGCAGCTGACCTTGGAAGGAGAACCAAGACTGTTACAGAAGGCCTGAAAAGGAACCCGCCTCTGCCAGGAGAGAGAGAAAACCCTGAGAAACAAGCCCTATGCCAGCCTGCGGCTGAGGGAAAGGAAGCCCAGAGGGGAAGGCTGAACACTTGCAGAGATCAACAACCATCTTGCTTCAACATGCTGCAATGACTTTGGTGAGAAAGCAACCTTGAGTTGGAGTATTTAAGGCCTTATAACTAAATGTAAGCTTTTATCCCAAATCAATACCCTTTATAAAAGCCAACAGATTTCTGGTACTTTGCATCAGCACCCCTTTGGCAGACTAATACAATTATTTTTTAAATTATATGCACACAACCAATTTTGCCTAGACCTAATTTCAGTGTTTATTTATCTCATGAATGCACTTTTGCAGCATCTGGCATTCAGGATGATGTCCTTTTTCTGCCACACACTGATGTGCAGATAGCAACACAACCTGCAGAAGGGCAGTCTCTAAGCAGAAAGGGTCACAGCTTTCCTTCTTGTTGCTGTTAGTACCTGCTTTAGGCTGTGTGATCCTAACCGCAACTCTCAGATAATGTCCTATGGTGCCACACACAGATGAATCCTTTAAGATGCATTCCTCTGTGGATGGGAATATTAACACGAGAGTCCACTGCACTCTGTCACAGCAGAGAGGGGGAGGAAAGGGTGGTGAGAACCATCCACGTTTGTGACTGGCTTCTATTCTGGGATTCGAGGTGTCATCTGAGAAGCCTTTGAGAAGAGGTCTGTGGGTGGAGTTTCTCAGGTGAGCGTGACAGGTGGGTTGCCACTGTCTGTTTGGCTGCCTGCCTTGACCAGGCGTGGATTATGGCTCTCTGAGTTGAGGACACATGTTGCCCGCTGGTCTCTGCATTCTCACGGCATCGAATCGCCTGCCACTTGATTCTTCCCTGTGGGAGCTGCCGCTAACCCTGATGAGCCAGGCTATTGAAAGCCTGCTGTGGAAACCATTCCCTGTTGGCCACCCATGGGTTCAGAAGTCTGAGATGCTTGAAACCTAGCTGGAAACTCACAGCTACCTACTCTTAGGCCCCTTTTGGTAAGCAGCTGCTACTCTTCAGGAGCTGAGGCTTCTCACTGGGCTGCCTGCAATTTTGCAGAGTCAGGGATCAATAGAAGCTTAAAGGGCATCTTTCTATAGTGCCTGGTAACAGATATCTGGGGAAAAGAAACACATTTATCAGTTTATTTTTCTATTGGGAATTAAAAACATAGTCAAACAGACCAAGGAAATACTTGCTGGTTTTTATTCATATTCGACATTGAGAAACTGCTATCTCAAATGCCAGAAGGGGCATGTTTGAAGTTAGTGTGGCAAGGTTTGGTTCTGTCTGTATGTGGGAGAGATGCAGCCTCTGACAGGATTTCTGTCATGAACACTTTGGGGCAAGCAGCTGTACATTGTTTGACTCAAGGCAGAGGATCCCCTCCCCCCCCCACAGTGACATGCTGTTGGGATGTCTCTTGGGTAGGCACAGAAATAGGAGTTTTTTGGCCTTACAGATAAGGCAAGCTGACCTCTGTGATATGTGGAAGTATCACAAACCATTCCAAAGCCAGATTGGTGGTAAGAAAGACAAATGATGTGGGAAATTTGGAAGGCTGAGGAGAGGAAATGACAGAATGGACCTGATATGTTTTAAACCAGGATCTAAATACTACAGAATCTTAAAAGATATGAAAGGGACATAGTTTTACCTTTAGTAGGTAGCTTCTTAGGTAGTATCTTAGTTTGCCACAGGGCTGCCAATGCAAAGTACCAGAAATGGGTTGGCTTTTATAATGGGAAATTTGTTAGGGTAAAATCTTACAGTTCTGAGGCTGACATGGTCCAATCAAAAGCCCTAAAGTGATCTAATCAAAGCCTCCTTAACTGAATTTAAGGCAATCAAAGGGCCCCACATCCACAGGAATGGACTTGTTCAAAAACATAATCTTCTCTGGGATTCACAAAATTCAAACTGTCACAGGTAAATAGAAGGAGAAGAAATTGTTGTTTGCATTGGATGGCATGGAAGAAGGAACTGTTAAAGATAAAAGTGGAAGTCATCATAATTTGCCTATGTACATTTTACTTTTTGAGTATCTGTGGCACTTCTATCCTTTATAGTGATTCTAGGGGCAGGGGCCAGGGCTCTGTCCCTGTTCCTGTCTCCTCTCCTTACAACTTCTCCATGTCTATCTGAACTTGAATTTAGGAACTTGAATTAACTCAACCTCTCCCTCCCTTCCCCTGACTCCCACAGTCTTTTCCCCAGCTCAGAATTTGCTTCTAATTGAATGAGTCCAGAAGGAAAGATTTCTCTCCACAACAGCCCCTCAGAGTGGTTTGTGTATTGGGGCAACATTGCTTGGCTTTCTGGTAGCACAAAAGGAGCTGGGACAAGTCTATGTACCTGTTCCAGTCCTCCCAGGCCTTGTGAATCTCAAAGAATCTCACACTATGATGCTCCCACCTTGATGTTTTAACCCAAAATATTATAAAGGAACTGCAGAGCTTGTTTTTATGCCTGTGTGATTCTGCAACATGCACGACTTTGGGGCCCATTCTCCCAACACTTAAAAATCTTTGATCACCATCACCATCCCAGAATCCTCAGGGTTGGGGAATGAACTATGGACTCAAGTAGACTTACTGGTATTCTACTATAAGCTTATGTAATTCTAGCAATGGAAGAAATTATATCAATGATGTGGAGGCAGTGGCCACTGGAGGTGCTGAGGATAGAGAGAGGGAAAAACAGGTGTAACACAGAGGTATTTTCAGACTTGGGAATTGTCCTGAATGGCATTACAATGACAGATACAAGCCATTATGTATCTTGCCATAACATACAAAATTGAGTGGGACAGAGTGTAAACTACAATGTAAACTATAATCCATGCTTAGTGGCAATGCTCCAAAATGTGTCTATCAATTGCAATGAATGTACTACACTATTGAAGGATGTTGCTAATGTGGGAAAATGTGGGAGGTGTGGGGAGCAGGGCATATGGGAATCTCCTATATATTCTCTGTAACATTTATGTAATCTCAGTGTCTTTTAAAAAAATAAAAAAATGAAAAGACAAAAAAGAAAAAAGATTAAAAAAAAATCTTTGATCACAACTCTTGGGATTAGAATCTGAAACTATACCAATCCTCATTGCAGGATTGGATGTACTTTTTTTCCCCTGGAACATTCCTCATCTCTGTTTTGTTTGTTCTGTGCCAGACATTCATTTTGGAATAGTATGTGTTTATGCTTTTCTCTAAAGGGTCAAACGTTACACTTACTTTTGATAGAGGCAGGACATGGCAATGAAAGGACCCTTCTTGGAATTCAGCATTAAATACAAATTTATTTCTGGTTTCTTGTCATCTGAGAAAAACTTGCTCTTTCTGGTCCCAAAGACTTCATATTTGGCGGATGTGATAGTTTGGAGCTGTATGTCCCCCTAAAAAACATGTCCTTAAAAGTAATCCATTCCTGTGGTTGTGAATGCATTGTAAGTAGAACCATTTGATGATGCTACTTCACTTAAGGTGTGTCCTAGCCCAATCAGAGTCCTTCATAAACAGAATGAAATTCAGACAAAGAGAGAGAAAGTCATGGAAGCAAGAATCTGAAATTCAACAGAAACCGGAAGAGAAGGGAGAAGCCAGGAGAGGCTGCCATGTGCATTGCCATTTGACGGAGAAGCCCAGGACCAAGGATCACTGGTAGCCAGTACCAGATCACCAGTCTTCATGAAGAAAGTTTCACCTTGATGACGCCTTACTTTGGATTTTCTTTCAGCCTCAAAACCATAAGTGAATAAATTCCCATTGTTTAACCAGACCCATTTCCTGGCATTGGCTTGAGCAGCTTAGGAACTGAAACAGTGGGTATTTAGTCATGCTGCATCTGTATTCTTAAAGCTTTGATCTTTCCAGTTTCAATGTGAATTTTACATCTTTTTTTTTTTTTTTGGTGTGCTTTGTTTTTCTCACAAAGTACTTAATTTGCAGAAGCGAAGTGAAAGAAAAAAAAATGCATGTGGGACCATATAAAAAATATACTGATTTCCCCCTAATTCCTCACTATGTGATGGTTTTGAAGTTTAAAGGGTAGAAAACACACACACACAATGTACTCTTGCACATACCCCCACTTTCACACACACACATCTAACTTCAAGAGTGAAAAGAATTTGAATTAAATCAATGCACCATAGAAAGGCATGGGACTCAGAGAAGAGAAAAACTATGATGGCTTTGACAAGCTTTTTCTTTATTCTCTTGAGCTAATTGTGTCATTTGACATGCTGGCATCAGGAATAGTGAAATTCTGACAGGCTAATTTGAGCTTGTGCTTCCAATGAAATGTACATAAGGCTCTTGTTATATTTAGTGACAATCAGTGTCATTTTCTGTTTAAAAGCAATCCATTTATTGGGTTGCCTGTAAGTGCAGTAGCCCTTTTAATTCTTGAATTAAAAGGCGTAGTTCAGGGGTCTAATTATGGTTGGGACAACTTAGAAGGTCTAAGTGAGAAGGAAGAGGTCAAAGTCATAGCTATTAAGCTGGTTTGAATGAACCTGTGGGGTAGGGCTTGAGAAAACAGTGGGATCATAGCCACATCTTGCATTTGGCGTAGTAAAAAAGGTACCATCTCGCTTGGATGCTTTCACCTCTAAGGGGCAAAGCTTTACGAGTTTTGACTAGGAGACACAAAGGAAGATTTTATTTGATTATAAACAATTAACAGCAGCTTAGATGGAAGAATTAAAGCTAAATCATCATGAATTTAGTGGAAATACCAAGTGTTTTAGAATAGGAAAAAAAAAAAATTGAAGAACAGATTACATTTAGCCAGTAGGTGGCAATATCAAACCATGTCATATCAGAGCACCACTTCCTGACATAGTTGTGCGATTAAAGTTGTATAAAATTTCCTGTTGGCATAGAAGGTGAAGTCAAGGGTTCTAATAAAGACCACTTTGCATCTTTGAAAATCCTGCCTGTCAGCAGCAGCTAAGGCTGACCCCTTAGAGAGAAAAAAATGCCCATGAATTAAGACACCAAAGAGGGTATCAAATCAGAGTCCTGGTTGAAATATTGTCTATTGTCATGGGGGTGGCGAAATGGACATACAGATCTCATCTGTTTGTCCAAGCCATAAAGTGATCACATTCATTAGATAATTGGAAGTTTCCTTTAATTGCGAAGGAGAGAGCCCTATTTTAAAAAAATACAAGCTTTATTTCTGAAAAGATTAGGAAGGTATTTTAAATAATATATTTTCCAAACTTCATGTCTATTTTTTTCCTCTCCAAAGGGATCATCGTGCTTTGAACAGCAAGGACTGTTTCAGGTCAAGGTGGTATGTAATTACAGTGCCAGATGGGAGACTATTTGCTGCCAACCAAGATTCTAATTCAGTCCTTTCCTTTATCCAGTACTAAATTGACTCTACTTAATAGAGCCACGTACTGCCAAAATCGCCATCCTGCCTGTGTAGCATTCTGATTGGTCTATATCTCGTAACATTTCAGAAAACCCACGTTTTTTTTTTTTGATTGAATGAAGATGAAAGAGAAATAGTGTAAGAATGACTAAGTTCCAAAGAGACTGCAAAAGATTTAAACAAAGCAGAAACTAGACTGAAAATGGGTGCTATGGCTCTGTAAAACCTTAAAGAAAGGCTATTCTGTTAAGTGATATCCCAATTGGTGTGCTTTGTACCTAAGCTACTATTTTCTTAATGTTAAGCCAGGACTATCCCAGCAAGGGTTTTTGCTCAAAAGTCTTTATTGTGCCAATTTACTTTCCCCTTACTGAGAGTGACCATCAGCTAAAGCAGTAGTAAAACCCCTTTCCCCCCAAATCACAGTAGTTTCAGGGCAATGAAATGTAATTGAGTTGCATCTGGGCTTTTTTCTAAGATAGTGGTCCAGCAATGAGGATTTGGGGACCTGGCTTCTCTCCAGAGAGATGTGGTATTTCCAGGTTCTTAGGGCAATAATAGAAGTGGGGAAAGATTTGAAAAGAAATGGGGCTTAAACAAATTGATGTGAGTAAGTTCAGAAGAGTCCCAGTTATGGTAAAAGTGAATAGCACTGGGGACACAATTTTGGATATCTCCCTTTGATTGGCCTATTTGTGTGTGTGTGTGTGTGCTAGAGTGACTAACCACTACCCAAGTCAAAGTTCCACTTAGGAAATTAAGGCAACTATGGTAAAATTCCAAAGGGAATTTAGGATTGGTCAATTTCATGAACTCCACCAGCTAGATTCTCCATTATTACTCATCTGGCTCCTCCAACAAAAACAAGTTTACTTCCAAATCTCCTGATTGACACATCCTGGTTGAATACAATTACTGCCCAAGGCATAAGACTCTTTTAGCTATCTCCTTGTAGAAAGAGTCTGGATTTGGAGGTAGACTCATGTCTCAGATCTACCATTTGCTAGTTTTGGGCTCCTGTTGCACTTAAATCCTTGCCAGGGCATGCTGACATTACTGTTTGGAGTGACTCTCGTATGGAGTTCCTTCTTTTCACATTGCTGGATCCAATGGCAAAGGAGAGGAATTTTCAGGCTCTCTGCTCTCTACCGTGCTTCTAGAATGTTATCCCACCACTATTCTTTTTTTTAAATATATTTTTTATTTATTTTTAAAAGATACTTAGATTACATAAAATGCTACATGAAAAAATATAAGGGATTCCCATATGCCCCACTCCCCACACCTCCTACTTTTCCCTACATTAACAACTTCTTTCATTAGTGTGGTACATTCATTGCAATTGATGAACACATTTTGGAGCATTGCCACTAAGCATGGATTATCATTTACATTGTAGTTTACATTCTCTCCCACTCAATTCTGTAGATTATGGCAGGATATATAATGGCATGTATCTGTCATTGCAAAGTAATTCAGGACAATTCCCAAGTCTTGAAAATGCCCCCAATATTACACCTCTTTTTCCCTTCTCCCTGACTTCAGCACCTCCAGTGGCCACAGTCTCCATATCCATGATATAATTTCTTCCATTGCTAGAATCACAATAAGTCTATAGTAGAATAAGTAGAGTAAGTTCACTCTAGTCCATATTTTATTGCCCAATCCTGAGGATTCTGGGATGGTGAAGCCCACTCCACCTCTAATTGAGAGGGGGCTTCGATCCCATATAGCTGATGGATGGACTTTCTTATTTGCAGTCATAGACTCTTTCAGTTCCCTGGTATGGTGGTTGCCCATCCTCACCTCCTCATTAGATGTCCTGGGTGAGTCCAATGAACTGGAGAGTAGGTGTTGCAACTCTGCTGGGGCTCAGGGCCCAGCTGGCATATGGGCAGCCCAAAGATTCAAGTCTCTTGGAAATACACCTACCAACTCTAGCACCAACTATAGGTTCAAACAAAAGGGACAGAAGAAGCATGTGTAGAGAAGTCACATCTGAGTCCAACTCTGTCATACTCGGGAGTACAAATTCCAAAGTAGGGCCCTCTGGCAAGGCACAAAACTCTAGAGCTATCTGCCATGACTGTAGGACCTGGGTGTCTCCAGAGCCCTCAGGAGCCTACTATTTTCCACCACTATTCTTTAACCATTCCTTCTTTTTTTTTTTTTTTCAATCC